>CM053029.1:553266597-553354454 GCA_028564925.1 Lithobates sylvaticus | reverse complement strand
TTTTTTGGATGCAATTCTTGCATTAAGACCACTTCTGGACAGACTTCTCCAGACAGTATATGGGTGTACTTGGGTCCCATTGGTTTCCGCCAGTTCTGTGCTGATGCCACTGCTGGACATCAGGGAAGTAAGCATAATGGGGGTTATTTACGAAAAGCAAGTGCACTTGGAAGTGCAGTCTCTCTAAATCTAAGGGGTAGATCTGAAATGAGTGGAAGCTCTGCTGATTTTATCATCCAAACATGTGCTGTTTTTTATTTTCCTTGCATGTCACCCTCGGATCTACAGCGACTGCACTTCCAAGTGCAATTTCAGTGCACTTTCAAAGTGGATTTTCCTTTAGTAAATAACCCCCAATGTGTATTTCATCTGCTGCATTAAGTTTACTTGGCCGCCCACTGTGTCTATGGTCCTCAATGTTGCCTGTTTCTTTGTGCTTCTTCAAAAGAGTTGGAATAGCACATCTTGAAACCCCAGTCTGCTTTGAAATTTTATGCCTGGGAGAGACCTTGCTGATGCGGTATAACTACCTTGTGTCTTGTTTCTGTACTCAGTCTTGCCATAGTGTATAGCCTATGACATGAAACTGTCTTCCAAAACTTCACCTTAGTAGCAGAGTTTGGCTGTTCCTCATCCAGTTTTAAGCCTCCTAGACAGCTGTTTCGGTTTCAGTTAATGACTGTGTTCAACCTTAAAGCGGGATTCCACCCTAAAGTGGAACTCCCGCTTTTCGGAACCCTCCCCCCCTCCGGTGTCACATTTGGCACCTTTCAGGGGGGAGGGGGGTGCAGATACCTGTCTAAGACAGGTATCTGCACCCACTTCCGGCAAAAACTCCCGTGGGAGTTTACGCAAGTTCCTGTCCCGGCGAGCTGTCTGCCGGGACACACACGTGTCCCGGCAGACAGCGCTGAAGATTCTCATTGCGCCGCGCGACTCGCGCATGCGCAGTAGGGAATCGGGAAGTGAAGCCACTTCCTGATTCCCTCACCGAGAATGGCGCCAGCTACAGCAGAGAGCCGAGCGAGCGATCGGCCTCTGCTGCCGACACCGCTGGAACCAGGGACAGGTAAGTGTCCATTTTTTAAAAGTCAGCAGCTGCAGTATTTGTAGCTGCTGGCTTTTAAAAAAAATTTTTTCAGTACAGTCCCGCTTTAAGCCCCCGTTACATCAGTGCGATTTGAAATGCAATTCGAAATGTCTAATTGCAACTTATTTCCGGCAACAGCACTGTCCCAATCGGTACGACGCAGACTTTTCGGCGCTGCACCGACTTCCAAAAGTAGTTCCTGCACTACTTTTGGCGACTTTGGGGGCAATTTCAATAGACATCTGTGAATGAACCCGCACAGATGTCTTTCAAATCGCCCCCGAACTCGCACTGAAATGCGGGTTTGAAATTGTGCAAATTCAGCTAAATTCCCACAATTTCAAACCCGCGTTAAGTGTCAACGAGGGCTCAAACCTGCTTGGTATAATCGATTAATCATACACGTGACTTGTACAAGTGTACAAAGTGTGAAAGTATATGAATTGATGCTGGTTTAAAGTCAACGGGTCGTCACACCAAATATTGATTTAATTTAGATTTTTCTTCTGTTCTCTCACTTCGAATTTTGTAAATTGATAAAAATAAAACAAATAAAATATATATTTTTGGAAACATTCTTATTTTACTGAATTTCTTCACATCTGCCTAAATTTTGCACAGCACTGTATAATTCCATGGCACGGTATTCTCTTATACTGTGGAAGATGAACATACTTAAATTACAGATTCCCCTACTATTTATTATGAAATTCATGTGTTTTGAATACCATAAATACCATCTACCATTTGAGTTCAAAATAACAAAGTTATTCTCTTTTAGGTTCCAGAGCTGTGCCTGACGACATAGCTGCATTGGATGTTGCGCTAGTGCCCTCTTGTGGAGTAAAGCAGGAATAATTTGCATCTAATGCAAACTAATTTCTGTTCCAAAACTTCTAAACCTCTAACCCCTGTTTTTTTCTTGTTTGCTTAAAAAAATCCCATGCATTCAATATATTAAAGCAGACCTGAATCCCAGTCTTACCTGGACCTATTTTGCACCCTTCCCAGTGTTCTTTCACCTAAACTGCCAAGAAATGCAAGATAAGATTAACCTGTTACCTGCAGGCTTATTTTTGGCTTATTTTTGTCTGAACACAGCCATCGTAGAAGAATATACTGTTTACTTGCATAGCAATTCACTCAATTAAAGTGCATATACATATGTTCTGTGCGAATGGAGCAAGTTTCTGAAAACTCAGATAATTTGTTCCAGTGTCACTGCTAGTGTATGAAGTACCGCATATGGCCAGAGGGCCTGGGGGGGCACTGGAGACACTCGGGAACACTTGGAGACCACTCAGAAGCTTCCGAGCGGCTGGGAGTATTTCCGGGTGTTTCCGAGTGTCTCCGGCACCCCCCACCTCTGGCCACATGCGGTACTGCACACCCCAGAAGCTTGAATCCTGCTCATCTTGCAAGACAATGCTCACAAATCGAGTCAGACTTTAAAAAAAATAAAGCTTGTATTGCGAAACGCTCGTAAACCGCGTTACTAGCAATTCAAGGTTTTACTGTACCACATTTGACAACTGGACAGCGCTAAGTATCATTTTATCTAACACTTAGCATCATCTAGTAGACAAATTCTATATTTTCCATTTCAGATCAATGAAAAACACCTAATAAAATGTTTTGCCCTATTAGTATAGAACAATTCTACAGGCATTTTCAGTGCGCCATATGCTATGTGATTTTTTTCATAAATGCACTCCCTCTCTCATAAGGTAGGATCTTTGTTCAGTTAGAGCTGTATGTTGGATGGGGGTACCTGCATGGTTTTTGTTTTCCACACTTTGCAAAGTGCAGTTGCTTCAGAGCTTAGTAAATTAGGGGAAGCTCTGCTGACTTCCATCGTCCAATCATGTGCAACCAAAAACGCAGTTTTTTTTTATTTTCCTTGCGTGTGATTGGGTACTTTTTGCAAAGTGAAGCTTTACTTTCGTTTACTAAGCTCTGGAGCAACTGCGTATTTTAAGACTTTAGATTGCCAAGTAAATGGAAATATTGGGCATGGCATCGCGGCTTCTATTGGAGGGATGGAAATATTAAGTATCTCAGATTTTAACATATTAATTTTAAAGTAAAAAAGGGAGTAGAAAATCCGTAATGAGGCCATTATATTTGGTAAAGTGAACCTAGGTTGATGAATATAAAACAGAATATAATTTAAGTGAGTTTCTATGTTGAGCATTTCCTCCATCTGAGTAGCACATGTTACATAGTTACATAGTTACCATATATACTCGAGTATAAGCCGAGTTTTTCAGCACATTTTTTTGTGCCGAAAGTCCCCCCCCTCGGCTTATACTCGAGTCAAGCACTTTTCTGCAGCAGAGAATGACATTTTCCGACCCAAATTTGGGGCCCCATATCTCGGGGCCACTTAGTTCTAGGAACCCCCCAATTTTGGCGTGCAAACCCAGTGGAACCAACACTACAACATTTCCAAATTTGGGGTTCCTAGCATTAAGTGGCCCCGAGATATGGGGCCCCAAAGTTGGTCAACTGTGTCCATCTGCAGCAATGTCATTTCAGGACCCTTTGGGTCCAGAGACCCCAATTTTGGCAGCAGCTAGGGGGCATCTAGGAACCCTTAACTACCAAGTTTTAAGTTCAGGGGACCTATGGCTGCAAATGGGCACAGTGAGGCTGAAAATGGGCATTGTTGACCCTCTTTTCCACTTACAGTAGCTGCACATTTCTCACCCTAGGCTTATACTCGAGTCAATACGTTTTCCCAGTTTTTTGTGGTAAAATTAGGTGCCTCGGCTTATATTCGGGTCAGCTTATACACGAGTATATACGGTACATAGTTAGCTAGGCTGAAAAAAGACACAAGTCCATCCAGTTCAACCATAAAAAATATCATACAATCCAATATACCCAATTCTATACCCACAGTTGATCCAGAGGAAGGCAAAAAAAAAACCAGCAGAGCATGCTCCAATCTGCTACAGCAGGGGAAAAAATCCCTTCCTGATCCCCCAAGAGGCAATCGGATTTTTCCTGGATCAACTTTACCTATAAATCTTAGTACCCAGTTATATTATGTACATTTAGGAAAGTATCCAGGCTTTTCTTAAAGCAATCTACTGAGCTGGCCAGAACCACCTCTGGAGCGAGTCTATTCCACATTTTCACAGCTCTTAAGCCCCATACACACGCGTGGATTATCCGAGGACCAGGTCCGTCATACTTTGTCTGATGTTGGTTTTGCGTACACACGGTCGGACAAAGTTGTCGGAAAATCCGATCATTCTGAACGTGGTGACGTTTGTTGCCTACGACGGGACTACGTAGAGGCTAGTAGCCAATAGCTTTGGTCTTGTAATGTGATCTGAGCATGCGTAGCACTTTGTCCGGTCGGAATTCGCTACACACGATCGGATTTGGTGTGATCGGACTTTGTTGTCAAAAAATCTATCCAGCAGGAGATAGGACTTTGTCCGTCAGACAATCTGATGGAAACTGTCCGATGGTGCCTACACACGGTCTGATTTTCCGACAACATTGTAGGATAGGACAGAATCCATCGGAAAATCCTAACGTGTGTATGGGGCTTTACTGTGAAGAAACCTTTCCGTATTTGTAGATGAAATCTCTTTTCCTCCAGACGTAAAGAGTGCCCCCTTGTCCTCTGTGTTGACCGTAAAGTGAATAACTCAACACCAAGTTCTCTATATGGACCCGTTATATATTTATACATGTTGATCATATCCCCCCTTATTCTCCTCTTCTCAAGAGTGAATAAATTAATTTCCTCTAATCTTTCCTCATAGCTGACTATAGAGTCACACATGTAGGCGTATACACAGTGGTAACTGACAGCCCACTCCCTCCTTTCCTGTCAGGTACCTTTTCCGAGGCCAAGATGCTGAGAGAGGCTTCCCTTGCAGCTAAGTGCAGTATACCCCTGAAGGTGGTACAGGAGGTATAGGGCTCAAAGAAGCATGGGTTGCCAGCAGGTTGAGAAGACTTGAGCTGATGAGCACTTGGAGACTTTGCTTGAGAAGATGACAAGGAGTAATCCGGACACTAGTAAAAGCCTGGCTGAGGGTAGAACACAGGAGAGCAGATTGGAGGCTGTGGTGAGGCCAGCTGAGGGTCAATCACAGGTAAGTGATAAGCCAAGCCGGGGGTCAAGCACTGGTAATCAGGCAGGTGCAAGTATAGTAAGTCCGTGAGCCAAGCCGGGGGTCAAACACTGGAGAGGAGATAAGAGCAGGTCAGGAGGCAAGCCGAGGTCAGAACAGAAATCACTTGAAAGTATAACACAGGAACAGGGAAGAGCTGAAGACAATCCAGCAACTTGGGTCAGACAGAGGCAGCCTTTTATAGGCCAGCAGGGGGTACCATCTATCACATGATGCGCCTATGGCTTGTATAAGATGTGGAGCATGCACATTGCTAGAGGGCTCCCAGGAATTATCTTCTGGGGGATACCCCTTGCATTTGATGAGGTATTGTACTACTCTCTCTCTCTTTTTCTGCAGTCCATAATGGCTTCCTCTTCAAACTCTGCCTCGCCTTCTACCAGAACTGGAGGTGGTGGTAGTTCTTCCCTCCTGGGAAAGGGACTTGGGACCACCGGTTTTAGTAGCCAGACATGAAAAACTGGGTGACACTTGTAAGAGGCAGGTAGTGATAAATCAAAGGCCACCGAATTTATCATTCTCTTGATCTTGAAAGGCCCAATGAATTTTGGTCCTAATTTCCGTGATGGGCAGGAGATTTTAACATTTACAGTAGACAGCCATCCTTCATCTCCTACTTTGAAAACAGGGTTGTCCCTTTTTTTGTCGTGGTATTTTTTATAATTTTCTTGGCCTGTTGCATGGCTTTCCGGAGTTGCTGGTAATTGGTCTGGTTGAAGTTTATCTGATCCTAGACCACAGGTACTGAAGCTCCTGGTATGGAATTGGGTAAAAAGGAGGAATGGAAACCCATAATTTGCCAAAAAGGGGGATTAATTGGTGGCAGTATACAAGGAATTATTATAGGCAAACTCTGCACACGGAAGAAGGGACACCCAGTCGTCTTGCGAACAGGTACAAAAACACTGTAGGTACTGCTCCAAGGTTTGATTTGTCCTTTCTGTCTGGCCATTGCTCTGAGGGTGGTATGCTGATGAAAGAGATACTTCTATTGCCAAGCATTTGCAAAGGTCTCTGCAAAACCTGGAAGTAAATTGTACTCCTCTGTCGGAAACAATATTGTCGGGAACCCCATGCAATCTAACGATCTCTTTGATAAAAATATTTGCTGTGTATGAGGCATCAGGGTGTGCCAACCATTGGTAAAAAATGTGCCATCTTTGAGAGGCGGTCCACTACCACCAGGATGGTAGTGAATCCCTCGGAAGAAGGGAAGCCAACAATAAAGTCCATGGAGATCTACCTCCAGGACTGTTCTGGAATGGGCAAAGGCCATAATAGACCCCAAGACTTGGCATTGGACCCTGTGTTGCATTGGCACATGGTTCAGGAACTGACATAATTCTTACAATCCTGCTTCCAACTGGGCCACCAACTGCTGTACATAGTGTCCCCGGGTTACAAACAAGATAGGGACTGTAGGTTTGTTCTTAAGTTGAATCTGTTTGTAAGTCGGAACAGGTACATTTTTTAAGTTTAGCTCCAGCCAAAAATCTATTTTTAAGTTTTTTAGATAACATAGAGAAGGGTTATCCCCCCTGTAACATTTGTTTTGCTGTCTGTGCCCCTGTTCAGAAGATTTCACCTCAACTTCTGTCCCAATGACAATTGGATTTTGAAAATTTTGGGTTGTTAGGGAAGCATGGACTGGTGATAAAGCATCAGAGGAGACACATTTTTCCCATATTAACTCTTACAGGAGTGAATTTCCCTTCCTAGGGGTGGATTTTCTCTCACTTCCTGTTGTCTCCCTCCGTTTGTAAGTAGAAGTCGTTTGTAAGTCGGATGTTTGTAAGTAGGGGACCCCCTGTATAAGGTCCAATGTTTTCTGTACCCCAAAATGACCTGCAAGCTTGTGGTCATGGAAGGTCCTTAAGACTTGGAGTCTCACTTGTTGAGGAATGAATATCTTGTCCTAAAACCATAGCAGTCCATCTTGATTCTTGATTCTTCAGGGAGGAGACTTCAGGTTCAGTGCACTGGCTGGAGGCTTGTCTGATTTCTGTCTTTAGATCAGGCTGGATGAGCAAAAAGTTTTATGCAGATAAAATGGTACTGGGCTCAGTTGTCTCAGAGACATCTGGAAACATTCGGGAAAGGACGTCAGCTTTCCCATTCTTGGAACCTGGTCGGTAAGAAATATGAAAATTGAACCTGGAGAAAAATACCGGCCATCAAGCTTGTCGGGGTCTTAGACGTTTCGCTGTTCTGAGGTACTACAGGTTCTTATGATCCGTGAAAATCGTGATAGGGCGAGCAGCCCCCCTCCAGCAAATACCTCCATTCCTCCAAAGCGAATTTGATGGCCAATAATTCCCAGTCGCCCACGTCATAATACCTCTCTGGAGGAGTCATCTTCCAAGAGGCAAAGGCTACAGGGTGGAGGAGAGCCTTAGGTCCTTGGCGTTGGGACAAGATTTCTCCTGTAGCTATCTCCGAGGCATCTACCTCCAACACATAGGGCAAGGCCAGATCTGGGTGCTGTAGTATTGGAGCAGAGGTGAACAGGTTTTTCAATTTATCAAAGGCTATTTGGGCCTCTTGAGGACACCGAAACTAGAACTGCTGGCGAGTCAATTTGGTAATGGGTGAAATGATAGTGGAAAACCCCTTCACAAACCTCCGATAAAAATTAGCGAAGCCCACGAATTGCTGAACACCTTTTTTGTCTACAGGGGCTGGTCATTACAGAATTGCCTTTACTTTTTGTGGGTAAATTGCTATTCTTTCAGTGGATATAACAAGTCCCAAAAACCGTATGACAGTTTTCTCAAGGTCGCAGTTTCTTCCTTGGCGTAAAGTCTGTGTTCCCTGAGAGTTGCAAGTACTTTCTTTACATGGGTTTGGTGGAGTTCCAATGTGACAGAAAAAATTAGAATGTCGTCTAGATAGAAGATGACAAAGTTGTTAAAGAATTCTCAAAAGATGTTGTTTACCAGGTGTTGGAAGTTAGCTGGAGCGTTGCATAGTCCGAATGGCATAACAAGGTATTCAAAATGACCAAACCATGATCTGAAAGCCGTCTTCCACTCATCTCCCTCTCGAATTCGAACAAGATTGTAGGCTCCGTGTAGATCCGGCTTAGTAAAGATCCGAGCAGTTTGGAATCTCTGGAAGAGTTCTGGGACAAGAGGGAGTGGGTAACGATTTTTATTGGTGATCTTATTAAGATCTCTATAATCCACACAAGGTCTGAGAGTACCATCTTTCTTCTCAACAAAGAATATACCAGCTCCACCTGGGGAAGAAGAAGGGCGGATGAACCCTTTTTCAAGGTTTTCATTGATATATTCTCGTAAGGCCTCCAACTCGATTTCCGATAGAGGGAATATACGGCCAAAAGGAATCTCAGTTCCTAGTAGCAGTTTGATTGGACAGTCATAAGCTTGATGGGGTGACAGCGGTCCTACCTATACAGAAGTGGTGTCCGGTTGGAGGCCTTCACCTGTATAGCTGTCTACCTATAGAAGTCTCAGAGTTTGCTAATTATCTTTGCATCTACCTAAGGGTGCCCTGGCCCTAACCCTCTCTCCTACAGTTCTGTTTAAGAGACAATAAATTTCTTTGCATTCAAAAAAGTGTCTGGCGCCCACCTGGTCATCTTGCAAAAAAATAATAATAATACAGGGCTTTTAACCCTTCCCTGTGCTATCCAAAAAACGTAAAGATATTTTTTTTGGCTGGCGCTACACTTAAAGGGGTTGTAAACACTCGTATTTTTTCACCTTCATTTTCACCATTCCTACTGTGAAACACGGAGGTGGATCACTGATTTTTTGGAGAAGTGTGAGCTACAAAGGCACAGGAAATTTGGTCAAAATTGATGGCAAGATGAATGCAGTATGTAATCAAAAAATACTGGAGGAACATTTGCATTCATCAGCCAGGAAGCTGTGCATGGGACGTACTTGGACATTCCAACATGACAATGATCCAAAACACAAGGCCAAGTCGACCTGTCATTGGCTACAGCAGAATAAAGTGAAGTTTCTGAAGTGGCCATCTCAGTCTCCTGACCCCAATAACATTGAGCCACTCTGGGGAGATCTCAAACGTGCAGTTCATGCAAAACAGCCCAAGAATTTACAGGAACTGGTGTTTTTTTGCCAAGAGGAATGGGCAGATTTACCATCTGTGAAGATAAAGAGCCTCATCCACAAATACCACAAAAGACTTCAAGCTGAAGCTGAACTGGGGTATGTAAACTTTTGATCAGGGTCATTTGGCTAGTTTCTGTTGTGATTATGATTTAAAAAGAGTAAACACAGTTGATTTATAATAAATGGCTTCAGCCAAACACTAACCATGAGTGTAAGAAACGTTTTTTGTGTTATTCATTTTCTCTGAAAAAAGAAATCATAAATTCTGCCATGGTATGTAAACTTACAGCATGAGTACAACTGTACATTGTGCAGTCATGTAAATGGAGAACGATAAATCAAAAAAGAAAAGATATTAGCAATATCTTCTAATGGGTAAAAATAGGGTCTCATACCATGAAGACCCCACAGTAAGAGTATGGCAAACATAGACAAATTCTAACGAGCATTTGACCCGTGTTACCGAGTGCAATACCAGAGATAGCCAGGCACGACCACTGCGTATTTATATAAAATAAGTAGTCATCTCGGGTCTCTCTCAACTCTGCTATTCTAGCTCATCGGGGCCGAGCCGCCGGGGGAAGGAAGGGGGGGAAGAGAGAGAGGGGAAGCAGAAAATAGAATGTAACAAACAGGGAGGGGGTGGGAACACCACCAACTGCCCTCTCCATCCATCATTGCCAAGTGTACGGAGGGATGCAACGTCATGGACGACATGCAAGTATGCCTATTATGATTCTCAGTCGTATTGGTCCAGACCAGTTTTCAGCTTTTTCAGCTTTCAGGGCTGTCGCACTTTGAATGACAATTGTGCAGTCATGCACAATTGTCAAAAAGAAAGCTCTAAAAAAAAAAAAAAAAAAAAATGTCTTATGGGTACAGTACCCATAAGACATTTTTTTTTTTTTTTTAGAGCTTTCTTTTTGAAGTAATTAATCACCACTGTTTTTTTTTTATTTTTGGCTAAATAAACCAAATTAAATGTGTTTTTCTTTGTTTATGTTATAACATTTTGCAAATGAATAACCTTTCTTCATAAATTTATCTCAAAATGTATTCTGCTACATTTCTTTGGTGAAAATAACCCAAAATCAGTGTATTATATTTAGTCTGTAGGAAAGTTATAGAGTTCACAAACAACAGTATATATATACAGTGGTGTGAAAAAGTGTTTGCCCCCTTCCTCATTTCCTGTTCCTTTGCATGTTTGTCACACTTAAGTGTTTCGGAACATCAAACCAATTTAAACAATAGTCAAGGACAACACAAGTAAACACAAAATGCAATTTGTAAATGAAGGTGTTTATTATTAAAGGTGAAAAAAAATCCAAACCATCATGGCCCTGTGTGAAAAAGTGATTGCCCCCCTTGTTAAAACATACTATAACTGTGGTTGTCCACACCTGAGTTCAATTTCTCTAGCCACACCCAGGCCTGATTATTGCCACACCTGTTCACAATCAAGGCTTCACTTAAATAGGAGCTGCTTGACACAGTAAGGTCCACCAGAAGATCCTTAAAAGCTACACATCATGCCGAGACCCAAAGAAATTCAGGAACAATTGAGAAAGAAAGTAATTGAGATCTATCAGTCTGGAAAGGGTTATAAAGCCATTTCCAAAGCTTTGGGAATCCAGCGAACCACAGTGAGAGCCATTATCCACAAATGGCGAAGACATGGAACAGTGGTGAACCTTCCCAGGAGTGGCCGGCCGCCCAAAATTACCCCAAGAGCGCAGCGACGACTCATCCAAGAGGTCACAAAAGACCCCACAACAACGTCCAAGGAACTGCAGGCCTCACTTGCCTCAGTTAAGGTCAGCGTTCATGCCTCCACCATCAGGAAAAGACTGGGCAAAAATGGCCTGCATGGCAGAGTTCCAAGGAGAAAACCACTGCTGAGCAAAAAGAACATCAAAGCTCGTCTCAATTTCTCCACAACACATCTTGATGATCCCTAAGACTTTTGGGACAACATTCTGTGGACCGATGAGACAAAAGTGGAACTCTTTGGAAGGTGTGTGTCCAAGTATATCTGGCGTAGAAGGAACACTGCATTTCAGAAAAAGAACATTATACCAACAGTAAAATATGGTGGTGGTAGTGTGATGGTCTGGGGCTGTTTTGCTGCTTCAGGACCTGGAAGACTTGCCGTGATAAAAGGAACTATGAATTCTGCTGTCTACCAAGAGATCCTGAAGGAGAATGTCCGACCATCTGTTCGTGTACTCAACCTGAAACGAACTTGGGTTCTGCAGCAGGACAATGATCCTAAACACACCAGCAAGTCCACCACCGAATGGCTGAAGAAAAACAAAATGAAGACTTTGGAGTGGCCTAGCCAAAGTCCAGACCTGAATCCTATTGAGATGTTGTGGTATGACCTTAAAAAGGCCGTTCATGCTCGAAAACCCTCTAATGTAACTGAATTAGGACAATTCTGCAAAGATGAGTGGGCCAAAATTCCTCCAGGACGCTGTAAAAGCCTCATTGCACGTTATCGCAAACGCTTGGTTGCAGTTGTTGCTGCTAAGGGTGGCCCAACCAGTTATTAGGTTTAGGGGGCAATCACTTTTTCACACAGGGCCATGATGGTTTGGATTTTTTTTCACCTTTAATAATAAACACCTTCATTTACAAATTGCATTTTGTGTTTACTTGTGTTGTCCTTGACTATTGTTTAAATTGGTTTTATTTTCCGAAACACTTAAGTGTGACAAACATGCAAAGGAACAGGAAATGAGGAAGGGGGCAAACACTTTTTCACACCACTGTATATATATATATATATATATATATATATATATATATATATATATATATATATATACCGTATATGAAAAATGATCAATCCTGATATACTGATGGCCTCATTTCTTGAGGCCGGAAAACACCAGGACAGTACAAATATCCCCTAAATGACCCCTTTTTGGAAAGTATACAGTCCAAGGTATTTAGTAAGAGGAATAGTAACACTGTACTACTCTGGGTAAGTGATCAGGATTTTTTCTTTCTTTTTACACATTATGATTATTTATACCAATGAATTTCAGTGTTATTTGTTGTGATTAGCTGTGATTGGCCAAAGCTAATCACATTGTACAGATGGGCTGTGATTGGCCCTGTCTGTACTTTGACCAATCACAGCTAGCAACACAATTGTATACAATGAATGGCATGAAAGGAAGCCATCCATTGTTTACAATTGTCATGTGATCTGCTGTGATTGGTCTCAGCGAACACATGACACTAGCAGCGGCCCATTATAGTGATCAGTCATTGGCTGTGTCCGGTGGACACAGCCGGTGACAGATTGCACAGCTGCATAGCCCCAGGAGTTTGACAAAGTATGGTCCCCATTGACCTTTGATTAGCTGGCTAACACAAGGGGCAAAAGATGGGGTAGGCGGTCTGGTTGAGGAGTTTTGGCTTCATGTTATGTCCACAATATGGTATAACTATGCTGTTATGTGCACTTGATAAATGTGAATGCTTTGAGAACTTCCCCTGATGACGGTATTTCCATGTTGATTCTATTGATGATGAAATGCAATGTGTATATCTTGTTTATGTTTCTTCTGTATAATGGTAATGTGAAATAAAGCACCCCTGTTGTTGTAAAAAAAAAGGACACAGACAGCAAAAACTGGAGTTTTAAGCCTTCTCTTATTCTATCCAAAGCTAAAAAGGTTTTTGCTGTCACTGTATGCAGACGACACCCTATTGTACCTTAGAGACGACGGAATCTCCCTAAAACAGGCACTTGGGGTCATAGACAGGTTTGGACGTTATTCCGGAGTATGTATAAATTGGGGAAAATACGTCTTATTTCCGCTTCATTCTGAAACTGACCCACTAAATTCGGATGCGCAGCTTAAGCGGGTATCCCAGTTTAGATAACTGGGAGTGGAGATACATAGGGATCTCCGCCAGTTTATTGCCCTCAATCTCGCCCCTGTGGTGTCTCAGATAACTCATTGTTGCACAACATTGAGGTCTCTCCCTCTTTCCCCTGTAGGACGAGTGAATTTAATTAAAATGTCAATCCTCCCTAGACTCAATTACCTCTTTAGACATACTCCTGTCCCATACCTATTTTCTTTTTTAATAAATCAGACAGTATCATTATCTCCTTTATTTGGAATGGGAAGGTCCCCAGGATAGCGAAAACTACTCTACAACTCCCGGTCACGCTAGGAGGTCTGGCTCTTCTGTGTTTCTTGAAATACTACTGGGCTGCGGTCTTAGTGACACTTAAGTGGTGGCTGGCGGAGGAACCTGCTAACCTGGCATCCACTGTGGAGGCTGCACTGTTGGGCTCTTATTCCGAATTAAGAAACCTCATTCATAGAGGCCCTCGATCCAACCCAAAAGTAACTCCTCCTATGAGGACGACCATTAAAGTATAGGACACTGTCAGTCTGAAATTTGGGAAACCAAATACATGGTCTCCTGAGACACCACTGTGGGGTACTCCGAAACTTCCCCATTTTCACTCAATTCCAGACCCTGTTCTGTGGGCTAGACACGGGATTGTAACTTTGGGAGATATAGTGTCCCAGGGACAGTTGTTGATGTTCTTCAGATATCTCCAAATACGGCATGCTTTCCGATCCCAATTTCCCAACTCGGTCACCCTACAGATGTCAGACTTGGAAAAGGAGCTTCGATCCCCTGAACGTAGTAAAACGCTTTCAACTATCTATAACATGCTAGCTTTGCTGGACACGTCTAAGGTTTCCCAATTATTTATGTGTTGGCAGCAGGTTATTTCTGAATTGGCTGACGATGACTGGGAGGAAGGGATACAGGAATACCTGACCTTAAAGCGGTTCTGCACCCATTTCATTTAGTAAATCTCTTTGCCTTCCAAATCAGGCAAAGAGTACTAAATGAAATGTGTTTTTTTTTTTTTTTTTTACTTACCTTGTAATTGATGACTTCCGGTCTTCTGTCTCTTCGGGGGTGGGCGGAGTCTCTGCGTCGATCGTCGTCAGGCCGCACTGTCTCCTGGGATCTGGTGTCATTGTTCCCAGGAGTCAGTGCGGACATCTTCCGAAATCTCACGAGATTTCGGCCACATCTTCCGAAATCTCGCGAGATTTCGGACACATCTTCTGAAATCTCGTGAGATGTCGGCAGATGTGCCGTTACTGCGCACGCGCGAGTAACGGCGGTGCATGCTGGGCCATCTAAAGTGCCTGTGGGGGTTTCACATGCCCACAGGCAAGATGGCCCCCAGCACAAAAGAAGAAGATGAAGAACTTCATCGGACGAAAACCGGCGGCGATCGAGATGGAAGATGGAACAGGTAAGTCCCCCAATTGAGCTATATGCCCTTGGCATATAGCCCAAAAAAAAAAAAAAGGGTGCAGAACCACTTTAACTATCTCATCCAGGGACAGATTTGCCCAACTGAAATTTTTACACCGTGCCTACTATTCCCCGGTACGCTTAACCAAAATATATCCTGATAGATCAGCAGCGTGTCCCAGGTGCGGGTCAGATAATGCAGATTTCTTCCATATAGTATGTCATGTCCAATGATAAAGAGTTTCTGGAAGGTGGTCCTGGATAATATTAACTCCATAGGAAAACTGAGTGTTCCGAACAGCCCTATCCCCCTCCTTCTGGGCGTATGTGACTTCCTTGAAGCCCCCCAGAGGAAAAAACTATTTGTCTTTTACACTACAATGTATGCTAGGAAGGCAATCCTCCTTAATTGGAATCAGGCTCAACCCCCCACCAAATAACTTTGGCTGACATTTATCAACATGGCACTGCCTCTCTACAAACTAACATATCTAGGAAGGAACTGTCCGAAGAAATTTGATAAAATTTGGGCGGCCTGGGTAGAAGCCAGACATTTGACTCTCAATTAGAAATAAGACCCTCTCCGGTTTCTGTCGTGTACATATCCTCCACAACCCCTCAGGTCCCCGGATGAAACCATGTATGATTGTTAAGAAGACATGTTCTAAAGGATGTTGCGGGCCCGGACCACCCCCCCCCCCCCCCCCACAGTCTCATCCTTGGTCTATATATGTTTCAGCTGGCGCCTGATGTGCGCTATGATCTTAATGTCATTACATTTCACTGTTACCATGCATACCTGACTAGATAACATATACCTTATCGATGTACAATATCTATCTAATTGTAATGTTAATTGAATTATGTTTTGTTTGTTTGTTACAAATAAATAAACTCTATGTTAAAAAAATATATATCATTTTTTGCTATGTACACTATAATCTTACTTGCTTTTCAAGGACTGATGCTTTTTTGCATCTGTTTTGGGCCCAGTAAAACTTCAGTTTAGAATCATTACCATTAAATCAGTCAGCACAAGTGATTATACTAAAGGCGGACATATATGGATCGAAATTTGGCCAGTTCAGCAGGGCCAGACAAATTTCAATCCGTTTGTGCAGGCTGGTTGAACAGAAGTCAATCTACCAATCAACTTCTGTACAACCAGCCTGTTGGGTCTTTCCTGAACGATTAGTGCTGTCGGCTATAGCTGGCATCACTGATTAGTATATTCTGACAGTGGGGAAGTTTTAAATGTTAAAACTTTTTTTTTCTAAATTTTTAGATTGTGGACGTTTTAGAACTCCTTTGTGCCTTTCCTCCAATAAGCTTTCTCACAGTTTATAGCAATAACCCACTCCTACAGATGAATAAGGAAGTGAAAAATCGAACAGGACGTGCACATTCTAAACAGTATATAAAGGTGAAGACAGCAGATATACATGTAAAACCTATGTAGGGAGATTTGTTTCATCTCTGTGTATGATCTGAGGCTGTTCACTTCACTGGGTATATGTGAGGGTTTACATCCACTTTAAGTTTACCTATCAAAATACACACCCAGCTCCACTGAGCACAGTGAGCCAGCATGAAATCAAACTAATCCTATCATCTATCTAGAAGGGGGCTATACAAACAATTCCTTATGGAAGGATTTGTACTAATCCCTTTACTGCCATGCGATTGGTCTTACACTTGCTGTAAATGTTTTACACAATTTTGAAAACAGCAGCATCTACCTGCATTGTACATGAGAAGTGACATTTGGCAGTATTTCATTATTATTTTTTTGATATATTAAGGACATATCTTACAAACCTGACATGCAGAAAATGAATGCATGGAATGTGGATGGGTATTGGAAAATCTTCTCTTCAGTTACACAGGCATTCCAGCATTTATATATCAGAATGGTGGTTTGATTGCTGGTATGATTCAGTGCTATAGTCAGAGCTCAAGCTGAAAAATAAAAAGAATTTATATGTGAAGAGCGTGATTTGATAAGAGATTTAAAACAGGACTTTGTGGATAAATTTAGATGAAACTTTGTGGAGAGGAGAATAGCTGCTGGGGAAAGCTAAGACTGCCATGGCATCAAGTGATGGATGTATTATTAAAGGGATCATAGTAGAGGAGGAAAAAAATGACACATAAGCCAGAGGCTTTCTAAACTGACTTGATTTTTCTTTAGTGCTCCTCTGTTTGTCTGTCTGCACACATTTGCCTTAGTCTGCAGTAATAAAACAGGTATATCAGCAATGACTGGAGGGTAAGACTTTAGATCCCAAGTGCCCCTCTGTTCCTAGACAAGCAATGCCATTCTGATTAAAGCAGACTAGCTGTGAACTCTGCAGCATCAGCTCAACGCGTGTGCGTCATACCCATGTAATTATTGACCTACAAGATCCCAGTAGCTTGTGCAGGCTGAACTCTCTGGGTGCTTCCTCGCAAGGCATAATTAGCTTTTTGTAGCTTTGTGTTTAAGTCAAGGTCTCTAAATACCAACAATTGCCATGGCAAGTCCTGTTTGTTTGCTTGTCCTCTCACAGCTTTCCTAGTGGATGAAATCAATTTGCAACATCTTGATAGAATTCCATCCAACAAGCTGCCCCACTATATACCTCTACAGTATTCATGTGGGAGAAAATACAATTTGAGACCGCTTTAAAGTGTAATAGTTTTATGAATCAGTCATATGAGCTGAATTTACCATAAGTTAGTTGTGTTAAATACTGGAGGTAATAGGTACCCAAAAACGAAATGTATATTGCTGGGCCTACCTAAAGACATGATGCAAAAGTTGTGTGCAGTAACCAATGGCAAACAACCAGAAATCAATTTTCCTTAGTCTGTCCACTGCACACATGTCAAACACAAGGCATGTAGGCCAAATCCGGCCTTGTTGTGTGGCCTCCCCACCCAGTTTTGCAGCTGAATAGTGGTGAAACTCCTTTACGCCACCTCCAGCCCTCACCCTTCACTCCTGCTCCCAGCTGTCACTTGTAAACACAGAAGCCTTCTCTGTTCACAAGGGACAGTGGCTTCCAGATGTAACGGATCTGTCATGGCAGGGCATGGTGGAGACAGCTCTCCAGAATCTGAGAGCGAGATTGATCTCCCTTCAAGGCAGTGCTGCCTAAACAGGGAGGTATAACAAATTCAAATCCACGGGTAGTAGAGAGAGACGCCTAAACAGGGTCGTACTAGAGCTGCTTACATAGGGAGAAGTAGGACAGAGTAGAAATGCAAGGAAGCTTTGGGGGGGGGTTTGGTAGTTGTTACACACTATGCATAGCGCACCACTAAACCCTGCACCCTGTACACAGCACACCCCTAAACACTGCACTCTGTACACAGAGCACCCCTGAACTCTGCACCCTGTATGTAGTGTAGAGACAGTCTTTGACAATTCCTTTATTAAAATCTTCTTTCTTCTGGTCTTCCTTCTTCCTTTCTTCATCCTTAGGTTTCTTCATCTTCTCCTTCCGGCATCTTCTTCCATCTTCTTCTTCCATCATCTTCTTCCTCCGATCCGCTTCTTCTTGCTCTGGTCTTCTCGTCCGGCATCTTCTTCCATGGCGTCGGTGTCTCTTCTTGGGCCGCCCCGCGCAATGGGAGGCTACCGCTGTGTGAGGCTTCGCTGCGTCTGACAGGTCTTTTATAACGGAGGGCGGGGCCACCTGGTAACCCCGCCCCCTCTGACCCACGGGGACGTCATGGGGAATTCCCTATGGCTTTCCCCATGACGTCAGAGGGGGGCGGGGTCACCAGGTGGCCCGCCATCCATTATAAAAGACCTGTCAGACACAGCGAAGCCTCACACAGCGGGAGCCTCCCATTGCGCGGAATTGTCTCCTGTCATTTTTACAATTTTTGACACTTTTTTGGTGAAATGGTAGGGGTACTTTTTTACCCCCTTACCATTTCACACAGGGGGGGGCCGGGATCAGGGGGTCCCCTTGTTAAAGGGGGCTTCCAGATTCTGATAAGCCCCCCGCCCACAGACCCCCACAACCAATGGCCAGGGTTGTGGGGAAGAGGCCCTTGTCCTCATCAACATGGGGACCCCAAAGCAGAAAGCACCCTCCCAATGTTGAGGGCATGTGGCCTGGTACAGTTCAGGAGGGGGGGGGGGTGCTCTCGTCCCCCCCTCTTTTCCTGCAGCCTGCCAGGTTGCATGCTCGGATAAGGGTCTGGTATGAATTCTGAGGGGGACCCCACGCCATTTTTTTTTTGGCCGGGGTTCCCCTTAAAATCCATCCCAGACCTCAAGGGTCTGGTATGGATTTTGAGGGGGACCCCACGACATTTTTTTTGGGCTGGGGTTCCCCTTAATATCCATAGCAGACCTGAAGGGCCTGGTTATTGAATTTGGGGGGACCCCCACGCTTTTTTTTTTAAAATTTTTTATTTTTTATCAATGACTTTTTTTTTATCAATGACTTTCAATGAATGACTGTTCTCTGTGTTACGGGAGCTGTCAATTCATTAGCCGCGAGTGATTTTAAATAGCATTTTTTTTTTCCTGCAAAAATGACACTTTGTGCAGGGACAGTTCTAAGCACAGGAAACATGCGCCCCTTCACAGGCATACTATAGACACCCCCCAGGTACGAAATTTAAAGGAATATTACACTTTTATTGTTTCACTTTATTATTTTAGCATTATTAAAATCACTGCTCCTGAAAAAACGGCCGTTTTAAAAAAAAAAAATTTGCATTGATACATGTCCCCTGGGGCAGAACCCAGGTCCCCAAACACTTTTTATGACAATAACATGCATATTAGCCTTTAAAATTAGCACTTTTGATTTTGAACGTTCGCATCCATTGTAACTAATAGGGTTCTTATGTTCGCACAGACTTTAAGTCCGTTCGCGGGTTCTGGTGCTAGCCGAACCCGTGGGTGTTCAGCTCATCCCTACTCACCACATTAATCCCTTTTTTTTAAATGCGTTAGTCATGTCCTGTTCTGTCCTTGAGACATATTGCCCTGTTGGCTATGGTTTGTAATTATCTTTGTGTGTGATTTGCTTGTTTGTCATCCCATATGAACCATATTAGTAAAAAATAATACTTTTATTGAATTTACCTTTCCCATTCGTCCTCCCCTTCCCTCCCCCAGGATTCATGTAATAGGTGTAGCGGGGTCGTACCCCTTTTAGGGGAAAAGACTACATCCCCCATAATTCCCCAGGCTCCCGGGCTGCTTGTTTCCGCCCGAGAGGCTGCTGGGGGAGGTTATAAAAAGGAAGAGCGGAGACCGCCTCTTCCTCTTGGGACACTTCCTCTTCTGAGGCCTGACAGGACTGGCCTGCCTCTGCTGACGGAGCTTGTGACGCGGAGATTACAGCCAGTGGAGACACCTGTGCGGACCGGAGCTGAAGGCCTGAAGCCTGGGCCTTGCAGCAGATGGAGTGAGACTCTCATACCTCAGAGTCAGCAGCAGCGGAGCGGAGACTCATCCCTACAGACGGTCGGTCGGAGCTGAGGGCCGGAGCGCAGGGGCTGTGACTGAGGAGACCAGAGCCGCCATTAGAGGGACCGGAGCGGAGGACGGTACCCCAGGATTGGTGAGAGAGCCGGAAGGCTCATCCTGCATTGATACACACGTTTTATGCCTACTGAACTGCCTAGGCGCAATTTACCTCAGAGCAGCAATGTTACTTTCTGTGGATTACAAAGACACCATTTAAAGCTACATGTGCACCACCTCTACAGATTCATTGCCGGTGAAGAACACTGTACTAGTACAAGGACTGAGCTCTATTACTAGGGATCAGGCCTGGTCCGTTAGGTAGGCGCAGATAGATTCATTGCACCTCAGGGGTGCATAGCAGACGGTCGCCACACTTGGCGCTCCGTTTCCCCATTGCTAGTTGATACATATATGTGTACATGTTTAAGTGCATATTGCAGGGACCTGCTAAAGTATTGTAAGTCATATGTTTAAATGCATGTTACTATTTCTTTTCCTTACTGACAAAGTAAAGCCAGTTATTCTTATCTCAGCAGTCTGCTTGTGAGTTCATACCCATTACACTTAGAGTATAAGATATGGTTTTATGTGCATAGATACATACCCCTTGACTAACTGTGCCAGAGCGGGTAGAGCCAAATTGCCGGGGGATTGGTGGAGCTGTACTCAGGGACCCAAAACAAACCAGCGGCTCTCTTAACTGGGGGTAGCGCTACACGTGGGGGCTCGTAATCCGGGATCCTGAGTCAGCGGGAAAAGCCGCCAGAAGGTGCCGGCATGGACCCAATAGAAGTGGGACGGTGGTCCGCAACATGGGCCGCTGACCCAGCCGCAGCAGCAGTCATTGAACTGCCAGGGATGTGGCAGAGAGAGGCAGTCAAGCAGCTCATAATGTCATTATCCCCATGCCAGAAGTCATGGATAATGGACATGAGAAATGATGCTGGGTACACATACGCCTTAATAGAATGGAAGGAAGAGACTCCAGAGCAGTTCAGGAGCCAAAGCATACAGGCACCGAATGGTCAGGCCTACCAATTGCTGCATGCGCTGCCACGCAAGGGAGACTGTTCTCCTATGAAAGCCATTCTATCCCCAAAGAAGGAAGAGCAGAAGGGCGCGGAAAGTCCCGCACAGACTACTCTTAGTGCAGAACTGTGTGCTGTCCTAGGGGAAATTGTGACTCAGTGCAGAAGAGACCCCGGGGACTACCCAATGTCGGGATACAGGAAACTCCGGATGTTTTCAGGGAGGACACCTGTACCCTCGGGAGAAGAGGGATTTGAAGAGTGGTTAGATGGTGCCACGCAGGCCCTAGAAGAATGGGAGGTCTCAGAAGGCAGAAAGAAGCAAAGGATTGTTGAGAGCCTAAAAGGACCTGCTTTAGAGGCCATACGCAATCTGAAGACAAGCAAAAAGGATTGCACTGCCCAGGACTACATAGACATCCTAGAAGGTGTGTTTGGTGGGACAGAAAAAGTCACAGAACTTACCTATCAACTGGAACACTGTTACCAGAAGACAGGGGAGAAGCTGTCAGAGTACATGGGACGCATAGACAAGATCCTGCATAGGATTATCCTGAAGAAGGGGATAGATCCAGGGAAGGTAGATGAAGCCCGTGCCCAGCAGGTGATGAGGGGAGCCCAACCCCTGGACCCTGTCGCACTAGTACTACGTACCCGGCAGGATGGGAAGAGCCTGGACTACCCTGACCTCATCCGAATGGTCAGAGAAGAGGAGGCCATGTTGGAAGAGAAAAGGGAAAAGCAAGTGATGGGGTCTACAAAACTTCCAGTGGCCACGGTCAGGTCGGCCTTAACCCCTGAGAGAGACACAGAGGTAGATGCCCTGAAGTTGCAGATGTCCCAGATGATGGAGATACTGACGTCTCTAGTGGCGAAAGAGACGCCCAGTCCCAAGAAAGAAACAAGCAGGAGGGAATTGTTTCCAGCTGTTTCAGCACCAGCATCCCCACCTGACTATGGTGAGATGATTTGCTTTAATTGTGGAGGAATTGGCCATATTGCAGCTGTATGTGCCAGTCCCAAGAAGAAGAAAACAGAAAGCCGCCAGCCGGCGGGAAACGCCAAAGGGCCCCGGTGAAGGAGTCAACCGGGTGCCCATCACCTTCAGTGAGCTCCAAGAAGCACAACAGGAAGAGAAAGCGAGGAGACCAAACCCCTCAAAAGGGGCCCAGGGATCCTCAACCAAGGTGCACTCCAGAGAAAGGGGGCAAGACCCCTCCGGAGAGACACAGCACTCCTAAACGAGAGCCCCCAAAAGTGAGAGATAACAATGTCCCTCAACGGGTTCACACTCCCACTAAGAGGGAGAAAATTAATGCATACCAGGCTCAAGAAAGGAGCAAGTGCAGATCAAGTGCTGGCAAAGAGAAGAGTCCAAAGAAGAGGACAGCATCAACTCGGCCCTACCCGGAAGAGCTGGTTGGTCCATCTCCTACTGTACCTATCCAGGTGGAAGGAGTGTACACAAAGGCCCTCCTAGACACTGGAGCCCAAGTGACCCTGTTGTACAGGGACTTCTATGACAGATACCTGAGTCATCTGCCTATACAGAAGATAGAAGAGTTGGAGATAAGGGGATTGGGAACTCAGAGTTTCCCCTATGATGGCTACCTATCCATATGGTTGACGTTTGACCCATCCGTAGCTGGGAAGTCTGAAGTGTTCGACACCTTAGCAGTGGTGTGTCCCCGCCCACCAGGAACCAGCAAGACGTCCCTGATTATAGGGACGAACACGGATCTAGTCAGAAGGCTTCTGACTCCCCTGGTGAAGAAAGAGAATCTTTCAACTCCCAAGATCCATCCCATGCTGAAGGCAGCCTACCAGCGGTTGGTCCTAGAGCAGAAGACCCCAAGTGAGGGGATAGGAAGGGTATGGAGGCTTGGAAAAGAAGGAGCAGTGTTACAGCCTGGAGAGGTGACCTGCATGAGAGCCACGGTGAAACTTACTTGGGAGCAGCCTGGCCCCTTTGTAATGTTGGAGCCCGACCCAATGGAGGGTCACTCAGGTCTGGAGGTGATACCAGAAGTAATTTCACTGAAGGACCTGAAGAAGGCTAAAGGAAGAGTCCCTGTCAGTGTGAGGAACCCCACGGAGCAGCCCGTGGAGATCCCTGCCAGGATGCTTCTGGGACAGGTGAGTCCCGCTGTCCCAGTTGGCTGGTCAGAAGTGAAGGGGACGGGTGAAGGAGAAGATGTCTGGAAGAAACTCTCCATGGAAAACCCAAACCTACCTGGAGCTTGGAAAGACAGAGCCAAGGCCCAGCTGACCAGATGGGAGAAGATTTTCTCTAAAGATGAGTTTGATGTGGGGTGTGCGAGGAGTGCCACCCATCGAATCCGCATGCAAGAGGACAAGCCATTCAGAGAGAGAGTCAGGCGAGTCCCGCTAGCAGATCTGGAGGATCTGAGAGAGCAGCTTGCGGAGCTAAAGAAGACGGGAGTGATTAGGGAGTCCAGAAGCCCCTATGCCTCCCCAATTGTGGTAGTCAGGAAGAAGAATGGGTCATTGAGGCTCTGCATTGACTACAGAACTCTCAACAGAAGGACCATTCCTGACCAGTACACCACGCCAAGGATAGAAGATGCCTTGCAGAGTCTATCTGGAGCTAAGTGGTTCAGTGTGATGGACCTCAAGAGTGGGTATTACCAAATCCCCATGCATCCAGAGGACAGGGAAAAGACTGCCTTCATAACCCCAGTAGGATTCTTTGAGTTCAACAGGATGCCCCAGGGCCTATCTGGAGCGCCTGCTACGTTTCAACGCCTAATGGAAAGGACTGTTGGAGACATGAACCTCATAGAAGTCCTTGTGTATCTGGACGATGTCATTGTCTTTGGAAAGACTTTGGAAGAACATGAAGCCAGATTGGAGAAAGTACTGAAGAGGCTCGGTGAAGAGGGACTTAAACTTTCTCCCGAGAAGTGTCGGTTCTATCAGTCTTCTGTGAACTATCTGGGACACATAGTGTCTGAAAAAGGGGTGGCTACAGACCCTGAGAAGTTGGAGGCAGTTACTTCGTGGCCAAGACCCACAACAGTTACAGAACTTCGGTCTTTCTTGGGGTTCTGCTCCTACTACCGCAGGTTTGTGGATGGGTTTGCCCGCATTGCCAAACCCCTTAACGAGCTGCTCAAGACAGAAGGAGAGGAAGATGGATTGGGGCCTAGGAGGTCCGGTGAGTCAGTCCAAGACCAATGGAACTCAAGGTGTGAAGAGGCTTTCAGAACCTTGAAGAGAAGTCTCACTACAGCCCCAGTTTTGGCCTACGCTGATCCCACTAGACCATATGAGCTACATGTTGATGCCAGCCATGAGGGCCTAGGTGGAGTACTCTACCAGGAGTATGAAGACCAGCTACGACCAGTGGCCTATGTGAGCCGGAGCCTGACCCCCTCCGAGAAGAACTACCCCACCCACAAGTTGGAGTTCTTAGCCCTCAAATGGGCAGTTGTTGACAAATTGAGAGACTATTTGTATGGGGCCGAGTTTACTGTAAAAACAGATAACAACCCCTTGACCTATCTATTCACCACCGCCAAGCTGGATGCAACTGGACACAGATGGTTGGCGGCGTTGTCTGGATTCAACTTCAGCCTCAAGTACAGACCAGGGGCTGGAAATAGGGATGCAGATGCCCTGTCCCGAAGATCCCATGTCATGGTCGATGATTGGGAAGACTGGACCCAAGTGGCACCAGAAGGAGTGAGAGCTCTTTGTCAGGGAGCTGAACTCCAAGCCAGAGGAGGATCCAGAGCTGAAGAGGTAGGAGTTACCACAGTGGGAGTCCCGAAGTGTTACTGTGGGGTAACTCAACTAGCAGAAGAGTGCCTACCGAAGCTGTCCAAGAAAGAGTTAAGGTGTGACCAATTGGAAGACCCCATGGGGAGATTGGTCCTGGAAGCCCTGGAAGACAAGAGTCCAGAGGGACTTCGCCTCCACCCTTCCAAAGAAGCTCGCCTACTGAGGAGGGAGTTGGACAAGTTACAGGTGCATCAGGGGGTGGTCTACCGAAGGGGCCCCTCTGATAGCCCAGAAGACAAGTGGCAGTTGTTTCTCCCAGAAAAGCATCGAGAGACTGTGCTGATTGCCTTACATGACCAGCATGGTCACTTGGGAGCAGAGAGAACCTTCCAACTTGTCAGAGACCGGTTTTATTGGCCCTGCATGAGGGCCGAAGTGGAGGAGTATTGCCATTCCTGTGCAAGATGCATTCAGAGAAAGACTTTACCCCATCAAGCTGCCCCAATGGGCCACCTACAGAGTCAAGGCCCAATGGATCTGGTATGCATTGATTTTCTCTGCCTTGAACCCGATTTGAGTGGATTGGGAAATGTTCTGGTGGTAACCGACCATTTCACCCGTTATGCTCAGGCTTTCCCAACCAAGGACCAGAAGGCCTCTACAGTAGCCAAGGTACTTTTGGAGAAGTACTTTGTTCACTATGGACTGCCACAGAGAATCCATTCAGACCAAGGAAGGGACTTTGAGAGTCGCCTGATCAGGAAGCTACTAGATTCTCTGGGAGTAGAGAAGACTAGAACCACACCATATCACCCTCAAGGTGATGCCCAGCCTGAACGGTTCAACAGGACACTATTGAACATGTTGGGAACTTTGGAAACAGAGAAGAAGCAACATTGGAGTCAACACATTTCAGCTCTGGTGCATGCCTACAACTGCACCACAAGTGATGTGACAGGTTTCTCCCCTTACCGGCTTATGTTTGGGAGAGAAGCAAGATTGCCAGTGGATTTGGCCTTCGGCATTTCTTTGGACCATGCCTCTGCTGCCTCCCACAAAGGATATGTGGACAGACTGAGGCGCAGTCTGAAGATAGCTTATGAGAAAGCTCAAGCGGCCTCTAACCAGAGGGGGGCCCGAAATAAGAGGAACTTTGACCTGAAAGTTAGAGTACAGGACCTACAGCCTGGGGACCGTGTACTGTTACGCAATCTAGGGATCCCTGGAAAACACAAGATTGCTGATAGATGGAGATCAGAGCCATATATCATCTGTAGAAAACTTTTAGGGTTGCCTGTCTACAAGTTGAAACCAGAAGGGAGAGTGGGGCCTTTGAAGACCTGGCATAGGAATCATTTGCTCCCACTCACTGAAGCAGTCAGAATACCTCCAGCGAGAGACTTACCTGAATCTGTTTCCATTCTGGATACCCCCAGGCCTAACACTAGGTCACAAACATCCCAAGTTAGGGGTGGACAGGACCCCCAACCAGAGGAAGAAAGAGGAGAACTTGAATGGCTATGGCCTTCCTCAACTTCAGGAAATTCCGCCATAGATCTTCCACCTACTGAAGATGTGGAAGATAACACATTGAACCCAGAAGCCACAGAGTTTGTGCCATTCAGTGATGTGCCTGAGTGCTGGGAAGATATCCCTGGTCTCTACCCAGAAGAAGAAGTAGATGTTCCAGAACCAGAGATGTTGCCAGAATGTGTTCCTGAAGAAGTTCCAAGAGAACAGAGAGCTCGCAGAGTTGTGAAGCCTCCCAAGAAGTTAACTTACCCCAAGATGGGAGAAAGTTCAGAGGACTCTGTTACTACAGCAAGGAGAAGTGCTGAAAGCCCTGACCCATCCACTGTTCATTTGGTGGAGGGCAACCCCAGCTCACTCTCTGGCACAGTTAAACAGGTCGCCCACACTGAAGTGACCTGTAGACAGGACAGCTCCCCATCTTATGCCAATTGGTGGGAAGCTCCCCTGACCAAATTATGTGAAAGTGTTGTTCCCGAGAAAGTTTGTAGTTTGAACACTGTCTTTGGGGACCAAAGATTCAAAGTGGGGGGAGTGTGTAGCGGGGTCGTACCCCTTTTAGGGGAAAAGACTACATCCCCCATAATTCCCCAGGCTCCCGGGCTGCTTGTTTCCGCCCGAGAGGCTGCTGGGGGAGGTTATAAAAAGGAAGAGCGGAGACCGCCTCTTCCTCTTGGGACACTTCCTCTTCTGAGGCCTGACAGGACTGGCCTGCCTCTGCTGACGGAGCTTGTGACGCGGAGATTACAGCCAGTGGAGACACCTGTGCGGACCGGAGCTGAAGGCCTGAAGCCTGGGCCTTGCAGCAGATGGAGTGAGACTCTCATACCTCAGAGTCAGCAGCAGCGGAGCGGAGACTCATCCCTACAGACGGTCGGTCAGAGCTGAGGGCCGGAGCGCAGGGGCTGTGACTGAGGAGACCAGAGCCGCCATTAGAGGGACCGGAGCGGAGGACGGTACCCCAGGATTGGTGAGAGAGCCGGAAGGCTCATCCTGCATTGATACACACGTTTTATGCCTACTGAACTGCCTAGGCGCAATTTACCTCAGAGCAGCAATGTTACTTTCTGTGGATTACAAAGACACCATTTAAAGCTACATGTGCACCACCTCTACAGATTCATTGCCGGTGAAGAACACTGTACTAGTACAAGGACTGAGCTCTATTACTAGGGATCAGGCCTGGTCCGTTAGGTAGGCGCAGATAGATTCATTGCACCTCAGGGGTGCATAGCAGACGGTCGCCACACTTGGCGCTCCGTTTCCCCATTGCTAGTTGATACATATATGTGTACATGTTTAAGTGCATATTGCAGGGACCTGCTAAAGTATTGTAAGTCATATGTTTAAATGCATGTTACTATTTCTTTTCCTTACTGACAAAGTAAAGCCAGTTATTCTTATCTCAGCAGTCTGCTTGTGAGTTCATACCCATTACACTTAGAGTATAAGATATGGTTTTATGTGCATAGATACATACCCCTTGACTAACTGTGCCAGAGCGGGTAGAGCCAAATTGCCGGGGGATTGGTGGAGCTGTACTCATGGACCCAAAACAAACCAGCGGCTCTCTTAACTGGGGGTAGCGCTACATAGGTAATACCTAAAATGCAGCTCCGTAGTAATTTTCACTGTAAAGCTTTTTAAATATCTTCTCCTAAACATCTTCCCCTATACCATTGATGGCGAATCTTGGCACCCCAGATGTTTTGGTACTACATTTCCCATGATGCTCATGTACTCTGCAGTGTAGTTGAGCATCATGGGAAATGTAGTTCCAGAACATCTGGGGTGCCAAGGTTCGCCATCACTGCCCTATACCATTGATGGCGAACCTTGGCACCCCAGATGTTTTGGTACTACATTTCCCATGATGCTCATGCACTCTGCAGTGTAGTTGAGCATTATGGGAAATGTTGTTCCAAAACATCTGGGGTGCCAAAGTTTCACTGCCCTATGCTGTCACTGGCAGAACTCCACTCATTTCAAGGCAAAGCCAATATGCAGCTTGTCAACCTATTAACCAGCTCTCCCATTGAAGTAAAGTAAGAAGGAGAGCAATAGAGACAAGAACTAAGGAAAACAGATATTTTTGCTGGAGTCCATAGCATAGGAAAATCAGATGCTTTTGGAGCTATCGTCCGATAATCTGATCCTTGGTACACAGCTTTCGAAAGCCGATCACGACAGTTAATGCAAAATTATCCAAAGGGACGAGCACAAAATATGTTCTCGTATGATAACAGCAGGGCTCAAAGTTTCAAGTCCTGAGCTACTAACCAGGCCTCAAGGGTTACTTGCCACCAGTTGCCCCACCCAACTCCACTCCTAAACACGCCCGCCCCTAAACACGCCCTCATAAATTATCTCATTTAATGACACTTAAAATTTTTATGCAGAATTAAGTTCTAAAAATAAATATTAACAACAACTTTATCCGTGCCCACCAATGCAGCCTGCCTGTGCCCACCAATGCAGCCTGCCTGTGCCCAATGCAAGCTGCGTGTGCCCACCAATGCAGCCTGTGCCCACCATCCACCATGCAGCCAGGTCCCACCATCCACCATGCAGCCTGGTCCCACCATGCAGCCTAGTCCCACCATCCAGCCTGTGGCCACCATGCAGCCTGTGGCTACCATGCACCAGGCAGCCCGTGTCCACCATGCAGCCCGTGTCCACCATGCAGCCCGTGCCCACTATGCAGCCCATGTCCACCATGCAGCCGGTGCCCACCATGCAGCCCGTGTCCACCATGCAGCCCGTGTCCACCATGCAGCCCGTGTCCACCATGCAACCCATGTCCACCATGCAGCCTGTGTCCACCATGCAGCCTGTGTCCAACATGCAGCCCATGTTCACCATGCAGCCCATGTCCAACATGCAGCCCGTGTCCACCATGCAGCCCGCGTCCACCATGCAGCCCGTGTCCACCATGCAGCCCGTGCCCACAATGCAGCCCGTGCCCACCATGCAGCCCGTGCCCACCATGCAGCTTGTACCCACCATGTAGCCCATGTCCACCATGCAGCTTGTGCCCACCATGCAGCCCGTGCCCACCATGAAGCCCGGGTCCACCATGCAGCCCGTGTCCACCATGCAGCCCGTGCCTACCATGCAGCTTGTGCCCACCATGCAGCTTGTGCCTACCTGTGCAGGGGAGGAGAGGAACAGGAGAGCCACCACGGATGTTCACAGCGCAGCGCGGGGAACAGTGATAACAGCTTTTATTTTAATTTTTGTGTTCTATGTTCTGTGTGGAACTTTGATTGACAGATCACCCGTCACCGGGATTGGACGTGTGATCTGTCTTTCAAAGTCCCGGGACCATGGGGGGCGCTGCGCTGTGAACATCCGGGCGTCTCTCTCTTCCCCTCCACGATCTCTGGGAGAAGGACTCCCATTGCGCTCAGGCTCGGGCCCCCCGCTCCAGGCAGTCCTCGCCAGCCCTCAAAATGCACTTTTGAGGGCTGATAACAGAACAAGCGATTTTGATTTAATCAGTATAGTATTTGTCTGTAAAAAATCGAGTGACTAAGACCGCACATGTTTGGAAATGAAAGAATGCATTCCAATACAATACATTACATCATCACTGGCATTGTATTCTGTCTTACAAGGATTTTCTTTACTACTCTACTCTAGATACTCTAGTAACCTATTGTTTTTCAAAATGAGACTAGCACGCAAATAAAAGGACGATCATTCATCTGATATTCTCACTGTGCATCTTAGGCTGGCCATAGACGGTGCAAATTTCTTTCCTGCAGCCACGGGTTGCATCCCCCACCAACACAGACAGTGCTGACAGGGGAATCCTGCCAAGACATTGTCTTATTCCAGCGGGGGGCGGGAGCAGAGGAGGGAAACTGTCAATTCCAGTAGAAGAGCAGCCGTTTGCGATAATCGAAAGTGAATCTGGCAGGCTGGTTGTACCCAAGTTGATTGATCTATCAACTTTTTACATTTAGCCTGCCCATTAATGGTTCAAATTATGAGATTCAGGATTCGAACCGTGTATGGTCGGCCTTAGTCCTTGAAATTCCCACTATAATTGTATTATTACTTTAGGGTAGACTTAAGTATTTATTAAAGTACCATTTATTGTCTACCTTTGCCCAATGAAGAAACAATGTGTTTACAAAGCTTGCATTCTTAAGCCCCATACACACGGTCGGATTTTTGCATGGATTCTGTCCGATCGGACAATGTTGTTGAAAAATCAGACCGTGTGTATGCACCATCGGACAGTGTACGTCGGATTGTCCGACGGACAAAGTCCTATCTCCTGCTGGATAGATTTGCCGACAACACGGTCCGATCACACCAAATCCGATCGTGTGTACGGTTGTCCGACAGACAAAGTGCTACGCATGCTCAGTTCACATTACAAGACCAAAGCTATTGGCTACTAGCCTCTACGTAGTCCCGTCGTAGGCAACGAACGTCACCACGTTCAGAATGATCGGATTTTCCGACAACTTTTTCCGACCGTGTGTACGCAAAACCAACATCGGACAAAGTACGACGGACATGATCCGACGGACCTGGTCCTCGGATAATCCGAGCGTGTGTATGAGGCTTAAGTCTGTTGAGATAGCCATTATACGTTAACAGCTTTTTTTTCCTTTCACTACTAGCACATAACATAGCTTAACTTTCCACTGCCATTAACAAATCGAAGGACTTGTACTCTTATGTCCATTATATAGTTCATTGCCGAGCTCACCATCCTTCTGCTGTCAGTGTCTTGGTTAATTGAAATAAGTAGCTGTATTTTGCAAGAATGTTTATATCTTAAGAGATGATCCTATGATTCATATGGAAAAAGTTAATGTATCATAAAGTAATAGGGCTGACAGCTATCACAACAAAATGAATTCTGCAGCAAACTGCAGCCTTATTAGGTTGTAGCTACATGTTATCCTACCCACTCAGGTGACCTTACCTTTGCGGTTTGTCCATTTTCCCTTGAATTGCTGCCTGCTGTTGAGTGTAGGCAGTAAAACCTTTCCCGTCAATTAAGTCAGTGGGTAGGCATGTGTGACATCACTGTCAGCACAGCTGCAATGTATACTGACATGGGGAATATATAGAGTCAGAGATGAATTTGAAGGAAATTTTTCATTTATAAAATCTACATCTCCTATCTGAATGCAAGTCTTTTAGAATATATAACAAATCACGAAAACCTCTAAAGGATCAGAAACACTTTCACGTTACAGTACTCAGTTTAAATATTAACTTTTTCGTTCTCCATTTTTCTTCATATTTTTTCAGTTTGGGCCTTCAATCAATATGCAAATATTTGAATATCTGTTTGCTGTCAAACCCTTTTGTGATTAGAGCTTTTTGAAGCCCTAATCAAGTTTAGTTGTGCTGGCATGCGTCAGTTAACTTGACAAAATAACTCTTTGACTCATTTTTGTGATTGAGAGTGGGTCTGAGAACTAGGAAATAATAGAGCTGTGCATTCCTAGTCCTTTGTTGCAAAGCTAATTATCTATCTCACAGCAAGGGCCATTTTACATTTAAAGCCTTATTGCGGTCATAAAGAGGTTAAGGAATAATTAACAAAACTAATTTAAAAAAAATTCTGGCAAATTATGCCCAACTAACTGTTAAAGAAGCTTGTTTACCCAAAATATATTCTTTTTTTTTTGCAATCCCTACCCCTTAAAGCGGGACGATACCTGAAAAAAAAATTAAAAGCCAGCAGCTGCAGTATTTGTAGCTGCTGACTTTTAATAAATGGACACTTACCTGTCACAGGTTCCAGCGATGTGCCGATCGGTTCTCTGCTGCTGCTGGCGCCATTCTCAGTGAGGGAATCAGGAAGTGGCTTCACTTCCCTATTCCCTACTGTGCATGTGCGAGTCGTGCAGCGCAATGAGAATTGTCAGCGCTGTCTGCCAGGACACGTGTGTGTGTCCCGGCAGACAGCGCGCCAGGACATGAAGTGGCGTGTCTTAGACAGGTATCTGCACCCCCCTCCCCCCCTGAAAGGTGCCAAATGTGACACCGGAGGGGGGGAGGGTTCTTGAAAAGCGGAAGTTCCACTTTAGGGTGGAATCCCGCTTTAAGTATATTTTAAACTAAAAGGATCATAATTTATACTGTTAAAGTGTTTGTACACCCTGTACAACCACTTTTACCTACAGGTAAACCTATATTAAGGCTTACCTGTAGGTGCTTGAAATATCTCCTAAACCTCCACGCCATTTCTATTAAGGGTCATGCCATGATTGACGTCACGCGACTCCGTCCAGTCATAGATCCGGAGTTCGTGGCCCCGGAAGGAAGAGGGGCGAAGATGGATGCTCCGTGTCTCCACCGAAGAGAAAGAGGTAAGATTCTAGTAGAAGGTTTGATTTTAGAAAATCCTTGCAATGTACACTGCTAACCCAGTGGAATATGCTTTTCTCACCTACATACATAATTTTACTGGCTAGCTTTATAAGATAAGATTATGTCAAAAGTAAACTAGACTGTTTTATGCATGCTACAGATGCACCACTTTACAGGCACAATAGGGGACCCCCCAGACACTTTATTTAATGGAATTTTTAATTTATATTGTTGCAGTTTAAGCATAATTAAAATCACTGCTCCAGAAAATTAGATCGTTTTAAAAACATTTTTTTTTATTGATATATGTCTCCCAGGGCAGTACCCAGACCCCCATACCTCTTGTATGGCCAATTATTTGCATATAAGCCTTCAAAATGGGCACTTTTGATTTTTCCTGTTCGGCTCCCATAGACTTCAATGGGGTTCGCTGTTCGGGTTAGAACATGTTTGTTAGTTCTGCTGCGAACCGAACAGGGCGGCGTTTGGCCCATCCTTGTCCATACTGGTTGGCGATTAGCCCCCACACCTCTGGTGAGCTCACGTTGTCCACCAGAGTGACCTGCTTGTGTACTCATCCTGCTGGTCAGTTGGAGCCTCTCTACCACTATAATTGCTGATCACCGAGCTTGACCTTTGACCATGACGCATATACTGTGCAATAAACTGTAACAAAATGTGGCATGCTGGATGCTGTAGCAAATCTCCCTTTGAATTACCATGAATGGAAAAGGGGATGTAGGCTGCATCAAAGAGTAACATCATTAAAGAAGAAATCCAGATATGGATATTTTTACCTAGTTACATTGATCCAGCTTGGATGTACAAGTATATGTACATAAGTATAAGTGTGCCATACCTGTGAGATCCCTGTGGAAGCTGGAAGTCAATGAAGTAGACACCATTAATACAGTAGCTTCCAGGTCCTTTGAGCAGCTGCTCTTCTGCATTGTGAACACAGGAGTTCGTCTGCTCGGCATGGGCGCCATTCAGTGATCGCTTTTCATTTACTCAGTAAAAGGGAAGTATTTTCTGACAGGACAAGGTGGAGATCGTGATGCTACCACCATGCCCCTCCAAGTAGAGAGTGCTTTTCATTGCTTCAAGCTGGGCCAATGTAACTATGTAAAAATATATATACATGGAATTGTGGCCCCTTCCTGTTCCAACATGACTGCGCACCGGTTCACAAAGCAAGGTCCATAAAGACATGGATGAGCGAGTTTGAGGTGGAGGAACCTGACTGGTCTGCACAGAGTCCTGACTGATAGAACACCTTTGGGATGAATTATAGTGGAAACTGCGAGCCAGGCCAGCTCATCCAACATCAGTGCCTGACCTCAAAAATGCACTTCTGGAGGAATGGTCAAACACTCCTAAACCTTGTGGACAGCCTTCCCAGCAGAGTTGAAGCTGTTATAGCGGCAACAGGGTGGGACAACTCAATATTGAACCTAAGACTGGGGTGCCATTAAAGTTAATGTGCCTGTAAAGGCAGGGGTCCCAATACTTTTGGTTATATAGTGTATGTGCATAATGCACTTGTGGTATTTTACAAAGTCTTCATAAGGCCCTTTGATGTGGCATGCTCTCCCCCTGTGGGGGCCTGCAGTGGGGACGTGGTTGAGTTGGTGCACCTATTCTCTGCGGAAAAAAACCCTGCATAGAGGTAATTATAACATTTAAAGTTATATCCCTTGTTTCTTGGTGTGAGCATGCTCTTATCCTATTTTAGGTAATGGAAACATAACACGCCCACATTATAACGAACAGGAAAATTGGCTTGTTGCACAGTGTGTGTTTACGAACATACTGTGGTTCCAAATAAACGCGTCAGTCCCACTGTCCACCCAACTATATTACATACATAAGTGGGAAAGGGGGGTGGAATCAATGCTTATGCATCATCAGCTGTGAAATATCCTTTTTTTCCCCTAATTGTTACTGGTTCCTATCTAAAGTGCTAAAATGTGTTTTTAGTTATTTTTATGGGATTGTAGGTCGCACACTTAAATTTAAATAATAATACACCACACTGAAATTGGTATTTAAATGGCCGCGGCACCTTTATTGGTATTAAATTAATTTACTTTATTGACAATAAGTAATGAATGAATTATAAGAATTTATTTAAAATCAAACTCTAACATTAGCTCAGTCATAGAACTCGAGCTTTAAATTAATAAATTTCAAACAACCAAGTCCCCCCTTGATTCAAGGGTGACAAACCACATAATGATGCCTGCGACATAAGGGGTGGGAGGGAGGGGAAGCTCAGCCAAGCCGATCCAGGACAACTGCGATCGGACCTGTGTCACAGGGGGCTTATATAGCCCCCCAATGCTTGAAAAAACGTGTTTCCCGCTTGAAAACACGTGCAAAGCCCGCTCTTTTTCTCTTTTTTTTTTTTTTAAATTAATAAAGGCCATCTTTATTGATAAACGTGGCGGCCACAATCCCATGGAGCGGGCTCTTGATTGAGCCCACTTAACATGGGATTGTAGGTCGCACACTTAAATTTGAAAAATAATACACCACACTGAAATTGGTATTTAAATGGCCGCGGCACCTTTATTGGTATTAAATTAATTAACTTTATTGACAATAAGTAATGAATGAATAATAAGAATTTATTTAAAATCAAACTCTAACATTAGCTCAGTCATAGAACTCGAGCTTTAAATTAATAAATTTCAAACAACCAAGTCCCCACAAGCCGTACTTATTGCAAATAAGTGAGGCTACCCCAGCACCGCGGCCCGTTCAATCATGGTCTGAAGGCTTAAATTAAAAATGTCCAGACCGATATCAGATAAATGAATCCCATCTGACCGATAAAGACCAGGGAAACCTCCTTCCAAGTCAACATGACGAAAAGAGAACCCCCCGATCGATGGCATGAACTTTGCAATAGAATGATTTAACCTCCGTCTAATTTTTTCAAGTGATTTACCTTCATGCGAGCACAACCAATGTAGGCGAGAAACCATTTCGGAAAAAACAATACATGTATTTGGAAAATAGAACCGTAGAAGGCATAAATCCCGCCTAATGGAAAACAATAAATCCAGAGTCTTTCTCTTACCAATGTCATTACCACCCAGATGAAATATTAGAATAGAAGGATGAGGCCAAGAATGGAATAAAGGAGATAGGTGAGATAACAGATCAGTCCAGATGAGACCACGAACACCTTTCCAATAGATATGAAAACGATCAGAAGGTAAAGATAAATTTGAACCATAGCAGCGTAATGAAGCCCGTTTGTGAGCCCAATAAATGTAGGAATGCCCAATTATCCAAATATAAGACTTGGAACCTAAAAAATTAAAGAGATAGATTAGGACGAACATACAAATTAAACCTATGTGAATCCCATCTTCCCAATTGTTTAATGATCGTATCACTCAAACCCAATCTAGCTGCTTCAGTGGCGGCTCCAATACGAAAAGAATGAGAGGAAAATTTTAGGTGCGATAATCCGAGCTGAACCAGGCAGCGCTTAAAAACCGCAGCAAATTGAAATTTTGTTACAGGAGACGTGTCATGGTGAATGAAAAATTGACCATTGCAAGTTGGTCGAACAGAAAGGTATTTACGCAAAACTAGAATAGGGCCAAAAACAGAGTCGCCACAAGCATATAGATTGAGCCAATGACCCCTAGCAGCTTGATCTGTTTTAGAACGCCTAATATAAACCTGAACTGTATCATGGAGAACTGAAACATCAGACCACTGTAAACCCGAATGACTATATTTATTGCTGGGTAACATTTCACAAATGCGAAGAGCTGCAAAGAACATTAACACAAAAGCAGTATGAAATAGCAGTGCTTCATATTCGGAAATGCACACAGATGAAGTGACTAAACAAAGTTTTGATAGGATATGCAGGGTAACAGGCCTACGTGCATCATCTAACCTTCCGTAAACCTTTGAGAGCCTGTTTGACAGAGAAAAAACTATTACATGCTGGCAGGTTGTATAATTTAAGAAAAAATGAAACTCCAGCTAATAACTTATGAATATGGTTAAAAGAAAACTGTAATTGCATTAGGGAACACAAGAAAGCTAAAATAGAATGTTCCGTAGGAGAAAACCCAGACAAACCCACTTCTGCATTGAAAATCATCCATCTATCCCATGCAACTGAATATTCAGTCCATGTTTTCGGAGCGATTGAACGTTGGATAGCGGCGAAAACTGGAGCTAAACCAGGCTCCAGAGATGAACTGGACAGGGGTATCCAACCGTATCTGCTTCTGGTAAGAGCTGTTTGAAACGAGCCATCTGGAAGCGAGATAAGGCATCTGCCATAATATTCTGATTCCCCGGCACAAATTTGGCTTTAAGCCAGATATTTTTCTTAAGACATAAAAGTACCAAATAACGTAGCAGTTTTATAACAGAAATGGTTTTTGAAGAAAGACAATTCAAAGCAAAGATTACGCCTTTATTATCCGAATGGATAATAATGCGTCTATTGGAAAACAGATCTCCCCAGATTTCCAATGCAACCACCACCGGAAACAGTTCCAATAAAACTATATTCCTAGTGAGTTTGTTGGAAATCCAAAAGGAGGGCCATTTATCCGCACACCAATGTGTGCGAAATATGGCTGCAAAACCACATGACCCAGCCGCATCCGTGAATAAATCAATATCTGCCGCAAAAACAAAATCATCCTGAAAAAATGATCTCCCGTTATAATCCAACAAAAAATTAGACCATACCAGTAGATCATCCTTCATGGCGGAAGTAAGACGGATATGCGAAAAAGGAGATTTAAAACCGGACGTAGCCAAAGACAAACGTCTAGAAAAAATTCTGCCCATGGGCATCACTCGAGTCGCAAAGGCAAGAAGACCTAGAAAAGACTGCATTTCTTTTAACAAGATCTTCTTACGACGCAAAAACAGAGAAATCACAGATTCCAACCTAGAAATCTTGAGTGGGGTTAATTCATATTGCAGCAATATCGTATCAATTTTAATACCCAAAAATTCAATCACTGGCGATGGAAAAGCAGTCTTATCAACCGCCAGTGGGATGCCGAAAAATTCTGAAAGAAGAAAAAATAAACGCAAAATTACTGAACAAACAGGCGAATCAGGAGGACCTATAAAAAGAAAATCATCCAAGTAATGTAATATACCTGAGTGGCCAGATACTTGAGTCATTACCCACTGCAAGAAGGAGGTAAAAATTTCAAAATAATAGCAGGATAAAGAACAGCCCATAGATTTGTCATAGAAAAAATACCCGTTAAACTGAAAACCAAGAGAGTTATATGCATCTGGTGATATAGGTAAAAGTCTAAAAGCTGATTGAATATCTGCTTTGGCTAATAAAGCCCCTGTGCCAAAACGTATGATAAGGCCGACAGCATCATCAAACGTAGCATAGGTAACTGAAGTGGACAGCGGATCAATTTCATCATTCAGCGAACTACCTTCTGGGAAGGAAAGGTGATGAATGAGCCGATATGATCGAGGTTCCTTTTTCGGAACTAATCCCAATGGAGAGATTCTAAAATTTTGAAAAGGAGGGGAAATGAAAGGACCAGCAATCCTGCCAGCAGCTAGTTCTTTAAATAATTTCTCTGCCACAATATCAGTATTCATTACTACTGATTTCAAATTGTTAACAAAGCTACAACCAGGGCCTTGAAAAACAGGCAGCCTAAAACCAAAAGAAAAACCATCAATTAAAAGTTGCGCCTTCTCCTGGTCTGGGTAACGACGCAGCCACGGAAGCATTGCGGCTACTCTCACTGGCGTGCATACTTTTGGACTGCTACCTGAGGGGAGGATTGGTGGTCATTCATGCCTATAGCGGCAAGAAGCCGACCACTTACACTGTGATTCATTATATGCAAAACACGTACCTCTTTTGTACACGGGAGCCGGAGCAGAAGAAGCCGCCATTGGCTGTGATTGAATTTTGGAAAAATAAGCTTTCTGAGGGGTAATAAGGTTGAGCCATAAGCCAACATCCTTATTACCCCATTTGAGCGTGGGGTAGATAGCAATTTTTTGGCGGAAGGATTCGTCATAATGAAACCAACCCACACCGCCAAAACTCTTGTAAGCCTCTAGAATATGCTCTAAATGTTGAAATAGGCCACACGCTTTTTGAGGATATTTCTCACATAATACTGCAGAAAAAATACAGAAGGCTTGCAGCCAATTAAAAAATGATCTAGAAACTGGGCGACGTCTGTAATCGTCGGCATTATCCCCAGATTTAACATCGCTTTTATGCGAAAATTCTCTAGCATTAGGTAAAAGCGATAATAAATCAAAAAATTCACCCTTCCAAATTTTTTCTTTAACAGACATGGGCAGATGGAAACCTAATGGGGATAATTCACATGGTAAGACTTCTTTAAAACAGACCTCTGGGACTGAAGCAGAAACATTAAGAGGAACAGAGACAGGTAAAGGAATCTCCTGTGAGTTAATAGGAGACCACACATGAGCAGGAGAAGGTAAAACAGCTACAGGCTGAGAAGACAAAACAGCATTAAACCTATTCAAGGAGGTAATCACATTTTGTAACAAACCTGCTGTGTCAAACTCACCAGCCCCAATAGGCCCATTATCCTGGCAGGGAGGGATCTGGAATGAAGGGGAAAGAAACGTAGCAGCAGCAGATGCTGATGGAAAAGGAGTAGTATTTGTTGACATTCCCCTGGCATCCAGCCTAGACAGCCTGGGCGCCTGTGAAGCTGTTGCTGTAGCAACCAGATGCGTACGGGGATGGCGCGCTGAAGTTGTGGCTGAGGAAACCTTAGAAAGGGCCGACGTGGGCGGAGACTGTCGGGCTGTGGGCGGAGATGGAGGAGCTGTGGGGGAGGCCGTGTGAGGCGCTGGCGAAGAAGGCCGAGTGCGTCTCCTCCTTTCAGTGGTGCGGGCCGGCGAAGGAGAGAAGACGCGCCTCCGCCTCTTGACACGCAGGCTGGAGCGTTGACTCACCTCCGCGTCATCTGCAGCGTCATCGACGGGACGATCTTCGGTGACTGAAGGTGGGCGGAACTCGGCCCACTGCTGCGCTGCCTCTACAAGCACTGGACGCTCCACCCGTAAGCTTCGCTGGATCCTGCGGGGCGGTGATGTAGGTGCTCCGGGTTGGTTCCCCTCTTCGGCCCCGGACCTTCCGGGGGGCGTACTACGACCTTCAGGCGCTGTACCTATAGCCGGCTCCTCTTCGGCCAATGACAGGCAACGCCGGAGCCATTCGTCCCCGCCTTCGGATGCCGCCCTCTCCAGGATCTGCCTCACAAGGGATTTCATGTCCTGTCACGGCTTGGCGAGCCCAGTGTAATAGCTCAAGTGTAAATAGCAGAAGCTCAGCCAAGCCGATCCAGGACAACTGCGATCGGACCTGTGTCACAGGGGGCTTATATAGCCCCCCAATGCTTGAAAAAACGTGTTTCCCGCTTGAAAACACGTGCAAAGCCCGCGCTTTTTTTTTTTTTTTTTTTTTTAATTAATACAGGCCATCTTTATTGATAAACGTGGCGGCCACAATCCCATGGGGGCGGGCTCTTGATTGAGCCCACTTAACATTGGGAATCAAACCAGATTTCTATGGAGTCGATTAACATATATTTGCTGTTCAGTGGCAGTATAAATTCAATGAAAATTTAAAAAGAGACCTGTGCATTTTCTAAGCACTGTGGTGCGGTTCAGATGTGAATTCCAAGATCATTGCCTTCTATGTGAATGCTTCTAAATCACACATGTCATCTGTTCTGAACATGAATTTAAAAAAAAAAAAAATCCTTACCAAAATATGTATTAAAATGTCAAATTGTCCATTCATAACGGAGCATAGTAAACTGAGTTTCCTCTGCTTCAGTTTATGAATGAATAGGAGCCTCTGTCTCTTGTTCATTCATCTTCAGTGTAGCTGAGGCTACAGAGAAAGGAATTGAAGAATCTGTGTCCTCAATTCCTTTCTCTGGCTCAAAGGTAAGATGTCAGGGGTTTGTTTAGACCCCTGATTGAAGGGATATTTAGCTTAACTACTTCTTTGTATTATAATCAGTTTCCATTTTGTGTCTCTCTAACATCCACTTCACGAACAGATATGCTCAAGTCTTGCTAATCAAGTTTCGTTTTTTTCATGTTACTGTTATCTTCTTTTGTGTTTCGTTTCTTTAAAGCACGTGATATTTTAGAAATAATTAGTTTCACTTTGGTCATAAAATGTCTCTGTATATGATTGGATAATTTGTCAAAGGGCGGTACTTTCTGAAAGCCCCTTTAAATATTCACACTAAAGAATAAAGATTAGATTTGCTCGGAGAGACTTTGTTGTCTTGTGTCGTTGTCCCAATGGGCTAATCTCACAGGCCTGTGGGGATTGAAAATCACACCTTACCAGAGATATCGAGGGTTAAATTCACCCCTAGACAATCTACATTCCCTTCACTGATATCTTACCAAAGCACCCCCCCCTACAGCATTGTAAAAAAACAATTTAAAAAATATAAAAATAATAACAAACTGTAAAAAATGATTGCTAAAAATTGTAATAAAAATAATTTTTTTAAATTCTTAAAAAAAAAAAATGTAAATTACATTTAAAAAAATAAATAAAAATTATATAAAAATGGGCTGATGAGGAGACAGTGGATGTATTAACGCAGCCGCTGGTCCTCATTTGACAGGTGTGCAGGTGTGGGGTGAGTGGCCCCAAATGCACACTGTCAATGTTCGTGGGCCATACACCTGCACCCACACACCTGTCAAATGAGGACTGGTGGCTGTGTCCCTACAGCTGTTGCATCCCCATAGCACAACAGAGGCTGACTGCACACAGCATTAGCCACATAAAAAAAAGAAACACTGATTCACACTGTACAGGCTACAGCACCTATGGGAATGAGCCCCAAAACCTCATTTACACACAGAACTTTTTATTAACGCAATACAGTTTTGTCTTTTACATTTAGCAGGAATTTAAGTAATGCTATGTTTTTGTCCTCTACTAATGATTTTAGTGTGTTATCAGTGGAAATATTAGTGTATTTTTAGTGAAAATATTATTTTGATATGTTTGGGGAGGGGTAGGCTGTATGTGATTTTTAACAGCAGCTGCTCTCTCTCCTTATGCAGGGTAACTGGCCTTGTATCCACTCCGTCTGTAGTTTTCTTTATACAGCTTGTAGTAGGTGGACTTGCTGGGTCCCTCCTACAGGCCTGCTATCTGCAAAGGCTATGTGCAGCACAGTACTGTAATGATTTTGTTGCTTCTTTTAGAAGGTAATATCTGGGTTTGCAAATTTGATTTATATTAATTGTGGCTATTGAGGAATTTGTGCCTCTGGAGTTCAGTTTTAAAGTGGTTGTAAACCCTTTTATATACCCAGTGAAGTGACTGGCCTCGGATGATACACAGAGATGAATCAAATCCTCCTGCATAGGTTTTACTTGTTTATCTGCAGAATCGTGTTAAAATCCTTCTCTGTCAGTATCATAGAGGAGGGAGTGGAAAGCTGAACTTACAGTGTGTGAGAGCTGATTGGAGGAAAGGAACACACACCCCCTCCACACAGCAAACAGGAGTGAAGGAAGGATACAGAGCTGAGCTCTCCTCCCCATCACAAATTTATCTCATGTGTCAGGAAAACTACTCAGAAGTGACTTATGCTGATAATAGAGGAACAAAGCACCAGAGAGAAAAACAACACTTATACAATTTTCTTATTCTATTTCCTTTAGATTTACCATCAACTCTGTAGTGCTAGGGCCTGCCTGACTGGTTTGACCTCATATTATTTGGTTTTGGTAAATCTAAAGGAAAATTGTGCAAGACAATTGTATAATGTACTACCAGCCTTGAGCTTTGAGGAGAGGTAAGTAAACACTACAGATATATGTTCTTTGTTCAGATTCCAAAACTGAGGTCTGCAACCACTGTAAACGCAGTAGAAAAAAGTTAAAGTGGTTCTAAAGGCTGAAGGTTTTTTTATATATAATATATATAATGCATGAAGGTAAAAAACCTGTGTGCAGCTCCCCCCCCAGCCCCCCAAACTTTACCTGAGCCTTCACCAATTCAGCGATGTTCAAGATAGCCTCGACTGTCCCAGGACTCTCCCTCCTCATTGGCTGAGCGAGCAGCGGAAGCCCATTGGCTTCCACTGCTGTCAATCACAGCTAGTAAGCCAATGAGGAGAGAGTGGGGGGGGCAGGGCCCAGCCGGGGCTCTATGTGTCTTATGGAGGCATAAAGCAGCGTCTCGGTGTGAGCATGCAGAGGTGCTCGAGGTGGAGGAGCCAAGAGCACCAGAGGGGTACCCGAAAAGAAGATAATCGGAGCTGCTCTGTGCAAAACCACTGCACAGAGCAGGTATGTATGACATGATTTAAATTTTTTTTAAAAACTAAGATTTAATACCACTTTAAGGCTGGTTTTACACCGGATCGTTGCGGGCGGCGGCGGTAAAGCAGCGCTATATTTAGCGCTGCTTTACCATCGTTTTACCCGTGGTATGCGGCCGCTAGCGGGGTGGTTTTAACCCCCGCTAGCGGCCGAAAAAAGGGTTAAAACCCCCCGCAAAGCGGCGCTTTGCCGGCGGTATCCGCGGTGTCCCATTGATTTCAATGGGTAGGAGCGGTATAGGAGTGGTGAATATACCGCTCCAAATATGCTGCTAGCAGGACTTTTTTTACCGTCCTGCTAGCGCACCGCTCCAGTGTGAAAGCCCTCAGGGCTTTCACACTGGAGACACAGCAGCAGCTGTTTCAGGTCGGTTTGCAGGCGCTATTTTTAGCGCAATAGAGCCTGCAAACCGCCCCAGTGTGAAAGCAGCCTAAGTGTCCTGGCCTACCAGAGGGGGACATGTTGTGTGGAAAAGCTGTGAAGTGATAGATGGTGATTTTGGTGAAAGAGACAGCTTTGGAAAGCTGCAGGTCCTTTAACATGTTCTCTGTGCTGGGACTCGGAGCCACATGTTGCAGATCAGCCAAGTATTTAGGAAAGGTAAATAGAATGTTTGTGATTTGGTTACAGCTTAGGAGCAGGTGTGTTGCAGGAGCCATGTGCTGCTACCAGAACTGAACTCCCAACACCAAGAACAAATGTATCTAGATATCCATTCTGTTTTCCAGTATGAACTGTCTGAAATCACATAAAATGGTGGAGGGTAGGGCTGGTGAACACAGCTGACCCAATCATATACAGGGGTCCTGATTATTTAATCACATTGCAAAAAAAAATCCTCCTTTGTGACTCCAGGTAGTGCAGATATTATGGTTGATTTACTAAAGGAATAGAGAATGTGAACATAGATTTACCTCATTTATTAAACTCAATGACCATTCACTTTTCTAAGTGAATAGCCTCCACTCCTTTTGTAAATCAACCTCATTGAATCAGTCAGGTAATTGGAGAGGCATTTTTCCCAGTCCTTGTCTGCAGTTAAAGTGCACAGGCCGATGAGCTGAATGTAAACATAGCAATATTTGCATTGACTTGGGTCCAGGATGATAGCTCTTAAAAATATGTTACCCCAGCATTTCATATTCTTAATATTATTATTATCATACAGGATTTATATAGCGGCAACAGTTTGAGCAGCGCTTTACAATGTTGCTCTGTGCCTTTTATACCGTGTACTTGTGTTAAAAAGTATCCCGATCTCTCTATTTCTAAATTTGTGTGAAATACTAGGTGTTCCTGCCAGCTCCTCTTCTTTCTTCTTTTTTCAAACTGACCAAACTAGGCATGGGAGTACATCCATTTCAGTGTGGTCAGTTTTCTGGCTTTGCTGGGAGAACAGCCTTCCTGTCCCTCAATGATCAGACTTGTGCTGACACCACCCTCCCCCCACCCCCAACTAAAAAATAAACACACACAGCCATTCACTAGGAAGGTCAGAGTGCTGCTATCTCTCCACCCCCACCTTTGTAAGACCATTATGCAGCTGAGAACAGAGATTATGTGAACATTTATAAAAAAGAAAAAAAAGGGGGTACTTATACTGTATATATTTGTAGCACTAACCCCCAAAGGAGCTGCTGGTTTGATTTGGGCTTACCGTTACCTTCTTAAACTCGTGTGCGTTTAGGGGTTTCCCGAGGTAGATGGGCCAAGAATTGCAGAAACTGACACTGAATCCGCTTTGGGATTTTTATTTGCCAAAAGGGTAGACAAATGGTGCTTTATCTTCCATATAGTTTTGCAATGAGGAATTTTCCCACTATATGGAGAGATATGTTGCGCCATCTGGGGATTGTATATATTAACTTGCACTTTACTCGGTTTTAAATGGTATTTGCATTCCCGATTTATGATGTTGCCGAACTTGGTTTCGCTTTTGATATCAGCGGTGATTCGTCCACGGTGTCTAGCCTCGTGATAGGCTCATCAAGGGTTGCTATGGCTATATAAATAAACAAGCGGGCCGTCTGCGTACAGCCTGCCCCGCGCTGATGAAGTCCCGCCCACGGACGTAACGCGTACGGGGGTCAGGTGTCACGCATGACGTCACCCGCGGCCATCATTTTGGTTTGACACAACGTTAGATTCGTTTACACGCCGGCACTCGGACCTGAGTGCATTGTTTTGTAAGTGTGTTTTACTTATTCCTTTTACAATAAAACAGTATATACAGAGAGCACTAGATCCCACTTTTCTTTGTCTTCATACATGGTATCATTTCACTGACTGAGTCTTTGTGGATACTGGGAGGAACTGAGGATCTCTGAACCTTGCCATATGTATACTGCTCTGTGACCTGTTTCAGGTCGAATGCTGGAGGTGAGAGGCCATCTGTTTATGTGGTGGAGGGAACACTGAAAAAATTCAAACCTATCAGCCTGCATAGAGACTCTTTTACCTTTTCACCTTCACCATTTTCGGATTTTAAATGGACTGTATATTTAAATTTAATTGAATTTTTTATTGCGCAGCACTGTTCTTATTTTTATGTTACTCAAAAAGGTAGACAAAACACAATCTCTAAATGAAGGATAGAGGGTTTAGGTAGGAAGTTCAGGTACTCTTTGTGACATGGTAAAAATCTGACTGTCTGTATAGCAAACAGCCAATTTTTCCTGTTTCTAATATAAATACCCATTTCTGTCTTAATGATATAATGCCTTACCTACAGATCTTCCATTACCTCCAAAACACCTTCATCCATGCATTCATCCTTGCCTCACCTTGCCTCAGCCCCCTCATTCAAACTTCACCAGCCAAGCATTCCATCTATCACCACCTCAGTCTGGCTGCTTTCCATCTTAGCCCCTGGTTTCCCATTGCCCAGTAAACAGCCATCAACAGCAAGTATTCTTACATGTTCATCTCAGCCTCGGTCAGCATCATCGCCCTGTCCCAGCTCAGTGAACTCCTTTATTTAGAAAACATTCCAAGCCACACCCTCAGGGGTTTGCCTACAACAGCTAAACCCCTCCCACAAAGGATGTGGCCTCATCTCATTCACGCAGGATGTGAATGACCATATAAGGAAATACAATACAGGGACTACAATACAGGGACAATTGTTTTCCTTCAAAAGAACCAATCACAGATGTATACATTCAAACAGACTAAGCAGTGATGTACAAACCGTCTAAACTGGTTTCAATGACAACGAACGATATAAAACTATGGCTCCGTGGGCCACAATATTTATACCATTATGCTAAAGTTCCAGTGTACACAGGGATGTGTGCTTGAAGCCATCAATGCCGTCACCAGAAAATGGCCAGTCTCCCGGTGAGGCACAAATTAACTTCCTTAAACCAGCAAACACGTCTGTAGTGTCCATAGGAAGGTTTACGCAGCCAATGGTCTTCCGCCAACGTCTTTATGTGCGAATACGCACAGATGAGCGCATTACAGCAAAACCGACACTGGGGGGCATCTGACAACATACATTAATAAAATTTTCCATGACTTTGGAACTGCTCAAAACTGAAAGTCTCTCAGTATAGGATCCAGAGTATAGCCATTCACAACTGGATTCCCAGAGCTATCGGATAAACCTCTCACTAGGCCTAGCAGCCGATAGAGTGTTCAAATTGAATAATGTCTCTGCACAGTTGTAGAACTTGTGAATAGGGATGAGCCGAACACCCCGGGTTCGGTTCGCACCAGAACCTTCGAACCGACCGAAAGTTCGCGCAAATTTTCGAACCCTATACGTTATAATGGACGCGAACGTTCGAAATCAAAAGTGCTAATTACAACGGCCAATATGCATGTTAATGTCATAAAACAGGTTTGGGGACCCGGGTCCTGCCCCAGGGGACATATATCAATGCAAAAAGAACTTTTAAAAACTAACGTTTTTTCGGGAGCAGTCATTTTAATGATGCATAAAGTGAAAAAAAAAAAGTGAAATTTTCCTTTAAATATGGTACCTGGGGGGTGTCTAAAGTATGCCTGTGAAGTGGCATGTGTTTCCCGTGTTTAGAACTGTCCTTGCACAAAATGACATTTGTAAAGGAAAAAAAGAAGCCATTTAAAACCACTTGCGGCTTTAGGTTTGTTCTTAAGTAGAATCTGAACAGGTACATTATGAAGTGTAGCTCCATCCCAAAAAAATCTATTTTTAAGCTTTTTGGAGAACATAGGGAGGGGTTATCACCCCTGTAACATTTGCTGTCTTTGCACATCTGTTCAGAACATGTCACCTAACTTTCCGTCCCAATGACAAATGTTTTTGGAAAAAGTGGGGTTTTAATTGAAACAAGGATTGGTGATAAAGTATCAGTAGAGAGGAGATACCTTTTTCCCAAATTAAATCTAACAGGATAGAATTTCCCTTCCTAGGGGTAGATTTCCTCTCACTTCCTGTTTTCTCTTTCCATTTGCAAGTAGGAGTCGTTTGTAAGTTGGATGTTTGAAAGTAGGGGCCTGGCGTATATACTCTGCAGAAATTTGCCCTATTAGATGTTGGTGTAGCCACAAGACTGGTGGGCACAGGAATGGGCCCTGCTGTGAGTTAATAGATCAAGATTTGTAATTGCATGCACCTGTTGAACAGGGCAGAAAAAATTGGGGGTGGTGGTGGTGGACGGTGTTGCCACAAGACTGTAAGCTCTCACAGTTACTCTTGGTGGGCGCAGGAATGGGCCCTGCTGTAGTTATTAGATCAAGATTTGTAATTGCAAGCACCTGATGAACAGGGCAGAAAAATTGGGCCTTTGGCGGTGGTGGTGGTGGACGGTGTTGCCACAAGACTGTAGGCCCTCATAGTTACTCTTGGTGGGCGCAGGAATGGGCCCTGCTGTGAGTTATTAGATCAAGATTTGTAATTGCAAGCACCTGATGAACAGGGCAGAAAAATTGGGCCTTTGGCGGTGGTGGTGGACGGTGTTGCCACAAGACTGTAAGCTCTCACAGTTACTCTTGGTGGGCGCAAGAATGGGCCCTGCTGTGAGTTATTAGATCAAGATTTGTAATTGCATGCACCTGTTGAACAGGGCAGAAAAATTGGGGGTGGTGGTGGTGGTGGACGGTGTTGCCACAAGACTGTAGGCCCTCATAGTTACTCTTGGTGGGCGCAGGAATGGGCCCTGCTGTGAACTATTAGATCAAGATTTGTAATTACCCGCCCCTGTTAAACAGGGGCTGAAAAATTGTGCCTTAGGCACTGGTGCTGGTGCCACAACACTGCAACCCCTCACAGATACTGTACTTGGAGCACAGCAGTCACACGTGTTGCGAAGCATTTTTTTAAAAAATTGTAATTACCCGCCCCTGTTAAACAGGGGCTGAAAAATTGTGCCTTAGGCACTGGTGCTGGTGCCACAACACTGCAACCCCTCACAGATACTGTACTTGGAGCACAGCAGTCACACGTGTTGCGAAGCATTTTTTTAAAAAATTGTAAGTACACGCCCCTGTTAAACAGGGGCTGAAAAATTTGCCTTAGGCACTGGTGCTGGTGCCACAACACTGCAACCCCTCACAGATACTGTACTTGGAGCACAGCAGTCACACGTGTTGCGAAGCATTTTTTTATAAAAATTGTATGTACACGCCCCTGTTAAACAGGGGCTGAAAAATTGTGCCTTAGGCACTGGTGTGGTGGCATGGATCATTGAGGAGGAGGAAGAGGATAGTCAGTGAACATAAGAGGACAGTCACTCAGCATCAGCATAGGCAGTCTTGAAGGGATGTGATATTAAAAATGATTCGGTTATATCCGCCTCAGGTGCCTGGTAGCTGGTGGTGATCCAAGACTGATTCATTTTGATGAAGGTCAGTCGATCAACCGAGGCGGTGGACAGGCGCACCCTATGATCGGTGACAAATCCTCCAGCAGCACTGAATGTGCGTTCGGAAAGAACGCTGGAGGCAGGACAGGCCAGTAGCTCAATTGCATACTGTGCAAGCTCTGGCCAGTGATCCATCCTCAGGACCCAGTAAGCCAGAGGATTTTCGGTGGGAAAGGTGTCCAAGTCTGACCTTGCCCCAAGGTATTCCTGCACCATGTATATCAGACGCTGGCGATGGTTGCTGGAACCGATCATACCTTGGGGCTGCGGACTAAAAAATTGTCTGAACGCATCGGTCAGACGTCCACCTTCCCCACCGCTCCTTCTGCTACTGACCGAAGCCTCAGCAACTCGTCGCCCAGGACCAGGAGTTTGTAGCCTCCCAGTTTCTGGGAACGCGTTGCACAGACCTTTCTGAAAGGCCTCCCTGAGATGTCTCATCCTCTGCTCCCTCTGCGACGGCAAGATAAGGTCCGCAACCTTACCCTTGTACCGCGGATCAAGGAGAGTGGCCAGCCAGTAATGGTCCCTCTCCTTGATCCGAAGAACACGAGGATCCTTCCGCAGGCTTTGCAGGATCAGGGAGGCCATGCAGCGTAGGTTAGCTGAGGCATTCGGTCCGGAGTCTTCTGGGTCACTGAGGATGACATGATCGCCAGCCACCTCCTCCCAGCCACGTACAAGTCCACTGGTTTGTTGGGACTGTACATCATCCCTAAAAGACTGCTGCTGCTGATGCTGAGTGCCAGGCTCCACCTCCATGCTCACACAATCCTCCTCCTCCTCCTCCTCCTCCTCTCCTCATCCTCTTCCTGTGTGATGGGTGGGACAGAAGGAACACTGTCCGGATAAAGGGGGCCTTGAGAGGCAAGGAAGTCCTCCTCTTCCTGCCTCTGTTCTGCCTCAAGTGCCCTGTCCATTGTCCCACGCAGCGTATGCTCCAACAGGTGGACAAGAGGGACAGTGTCACTGATGCATGCACTGTCACTGCTCACCATCCTCGTGGCCTCCTCAAATGGTGAGAGGACAGTGCATGCATCCCTGATCATGCTCCACTGACGTGGGGAAAAAAAACCAAGCTCCCCTGACCCTGTCCTGGTGCCATAGTCGCAAAGGTACTCATTGATGGCCCTCTGCTGCGTGTGCAGTCGCTGCAGCATGGCCAACGTTGAGTTCCACCTGGTGGGCATGTCACATATTAGGCGGTTCTTGGGCAGGTTCAGCTCCTTTTGCAGCTCAGTCAGCCGAGCACTGGCATTATAAGATCGGCGGAAATGCACACAGACTTTCCTGGCCTGCCTCAGGACATCCTGTAAGCCTGGGAACCTGCCCAAGAACCGCTGCACCACCAGGTTGAGGACGTGAGCCATGCAGGGCACATGGGTGAGCTGCCCCTGTCGCAGGGCGGAGAGGAGGTTGGTGCCATTGTCAGAAACGACCATTCCTGGCTTAAGCTGACGTGGCGTCAACCACCTCTCGGCCTGCCCCTGCAGAGCTGCCAGAACCTCTGGCCCAGTGTGGCTCCTGTCCCCCAAACACACCAGCGCAAGCACGGCATGGCATCTTTTTGCCTGCGTACTTGCGTAGCCCCTTGTACGCCTACGGAGCACCGCTGGTTCCAAGGACAGAGCACTGGAGGAAGAAGAAGAGGAGGGGGTGGAGGAGAGAGGTGTGTCACAACCAGTAGCAGTAGTCGCGTTTTGGAGGCGTGGTGGCGGAACAACCTCCAACACTACTGCACCTTGTCCTGCATCCCTCCCAGCTGCCAATAGAGTGACCCAATGGGCCGTGAAAGAAAGGTACCGTCCCTGTCCATGCCTGCTGGACCATGAGTCAGCGGTAATATGCACCTTACCGCTGACCGCCCTGTCCAGCGAGGCATGGACATTGCCCTCCACATGCCGGTAGAGAGACGGAATCGCCTTCCGCGAGAAAAAGTGGCGTTTGGGAACCTGCCACTGAGGAACCGCACATTGAACAAACTCACGGAAGGGGGCCGAGTTTACCAACTGAAAAGGCAGCAGTTGAAGTGCTAGCAATTTAGCCAGGCTAGCATTCAACCGCTGGGCATGTGGATGGCTGGGAGTGTACTTCTTTCTACGGTCCAGCAGCTGGGGCAGGGAAATTTGCCTGCTGCAATCGGACGTCGGTGTACTGCAAGTACTTGGTTGTGACACACCTAATTCTACACCTTCAGTCCTCTCAGAGCAGCTTTCAGAGAGGACTGAAGGTGTAGTGGGGATGGAGATCCCAGCTGAGGAGGAGCAAGGAGAGGTCCGCTTAGTTCTTTGGTGTGGGTCTTTTATGTGTGCCTGCCAACGAGCTGCATGGCAGGTCGCCATATGTCTGGTCATGCTTGTGGTGCCCAAGCGGCTGATGTTTTGGCCACGCGAGATACGCTTGAGACAAATATTGCAAATAGCAGTGGTGCGATCTGCTGCACTCGTCTCAAAAAAGGCCCACACCAAAGAACTTTTCTGATAACGTGCAGAGGCAGCGCCCTGCACAGGCGGAGCTCTGCGGTGTTGTACAGTTGCTGTGCTGGCCTCTACCTGGCCTCCAGGGGGCATCCTGCCTCGTTGGACATGTGACGCCGCATCCTCCTCCTCCTCGTCCTCCTCCTCATCCTCTCTCCCTTCAGGCACCCACGTGGAGTCAGTGACCTCATCATCCCCTCCCTCTTCACCACTAGAGCAAACCTGGCAGTAAGCTGCAGCTGGTGGAACAGTACTGCCAGATTCCTCAAGCTGGGTATCATCATCCGAGCCTTCGAATCGTTGGGCATCCTCCTGGAGCATGTACCCAACACTGTGCTCAAAGAGTTCGGGGGACTCCTCAGGAGGACATGGTGGGTCTAGGGAAGGGGTGGCTGATGATGCTCTGTCAGTACCCTGAGCCTGGGTGAGAGAGGATGAGGAGGATGAGGAGGGCTTGGTCATCCATTCTACCAAGCCTTCAGCATGATGCGGCTCCACATGTCCAGCTGCCGAAAACAAAGACGCGCGTGTCCCATGGCCACGTGCTGATGACGATGCACGACCACGTCCACGGCCACGTCCACTAGAAACAGAGCCTGCCTGCCCTGTGTTCTTGGCTCTGCACGCTCTGCCTCCCCTTGGTGGTCTTCCAGCCATTGTAGTCGGTAGTCCTGTGGGTGCTGCTGAGAAGAATATATAGGAGCTCTGTGTGATGCCACTAACACACTAGAAGTCCTGTGGGTGCTGCTGAGAAGAAAATATAGGAGCTCTGTGTGATGCCACTAACACACTAGAAGTCCTATGGGTGCTTCTGCTAAGAAAATAGAGGAGCTCTGTGTGATGCCACTAACACACTAGAAGTCCTGTGGGTGCTTATGCAAAGAAAATAGAGGAGCTCTGTGTGATGCCACTAACACACTAGAAGTCCTGTGGGTGCTTCTGCAAAGAAAATAGAGGAGCTCTGTGTGATGCCACTAACACACTAGAAGTCCTATGGGTGCTTCTGGGAAGAAAATATAGGAGCTCTGTGTGATGCCACTAACACACTAGAAGTCCTGTGGGTGCTTCTGCAAAGAAAATAGAGGAGCTCTGTGTGATGCCACTAACACACTAGAAGTCCTGTGGGTGCTGCTGAGAAGAAAATATAGGAGCTCTGTGTGATGCCACTAACACACTAGAAGTCCTATGGGTGCTTCTAGAGAAAATAAATTGGGGAAAAACCGCGCTAATCAATTAAGGGCTATACAAAAGCTGCCAACAAACAAAACAAACAAAGTCAGAGTACGTGTGGATCAAAAATTGTAGCGCTAATGCATAAGCTAGGTGTATATATTGTAACACTCAAAGAAAACAATATATGAATTGTGATAATAAATCTTAATGCTGGAATTGATTCCAGTAAACCAAAAATACTATAGTCCATATAGTGATAACATTGAAATATAAGTCCTTCTGGTCCACTCAGTGAAGGCAGATTAGAATATATACTTGACTGATGTCAAAAATAAGGCGTGGGTACGCTTACCAGAAGTGTTGGATGTGACTACCATACGGCATACACATCAGACAAGCTTTAGGGATGGAAGGTCTTGCATCACATGGGAAACCACCACAAACTGGAGCTCCAACGATATCCGGAACTCTGTGCTGGATCAGTCAGCGAGATGGAAAGGCTCGGCATACGATCATCCGATGGTCCCAAAGTAGATGGTGAAGACCGGGGGAGGGAATAAGAAACGGAGACCACTCCAATGGTGCAGGTCAGAAAGCAACGATTTATTCACATATACATGTGAACATAAAAAATAAAATAAAAATCTCGAGACAATGTATAAAATTCTGGCAATATGAGGGGCGTAGGATAGCTGGCCCGACGCGTTTCGACTAAAGTCTTCCACAGGGGCATATCTCTGGCCCCCCCATATTGCCTCCAGCTATTTATAGACATACAGCTAAGAATGGAGCCGCCCACTTGATCTGAGCAGGAAGTGGACGCCTCCGGCCAAACCAAATACAACCAGGGAAATGAGTTCCAAAATATTTGAACATAACAAGTTTACTTAATAGTTATAAACATATTATAGAGTGAACAGACACGTCAGTATGCATCCTGGTTGTGGAATGGGTACTCTGAGGGATCTAGGTTGTAAAATGGACCAGTCCAAAGCTGAAATCATTGTGGCCAATCAGAGTCCGGTGATGGCAAAACCTCCTTTAAGTGGGATTTGCCATCACCGGACTCTGATTGGCCACAATGATTTCAGCTTTGGACTGGTCCATTGATAGGGGTTCTCATACTATAATAATTATTTACCAGATATTATTTACAACCTAGATCCCTCAGAGTACCCATTCCACAACCAGGATGCATACTGACGTGTCTGTTCACTCTATAATATGTTTATAACTATTAAGTAAACTTGTTATGTTCAAATATTTTGGAACTCATTTCCCTGGTTGTATTTGGTTTGGCCGGAGGCGTCCACTTCCTGCTCAGATCAAGTGGGCGGCTCCATTCTTAGCTGTATGTCTATAAATAGCTGGAGGCAATATGGGGGGGCCAGAGATATGCCCCTGTGGAAGACTTTAGTCGAAACGCGTCGGGCCAGCTATCCTACGCCCCTCATATTGCCAGAATTTTATACATTGTCTCGAGATTTTTATTTTATTTTTTATGTTCACATGTATATGTGAATAAATCGTTGCTTTCTGACCTGCACCATTGGAGTGGTCTCCGTTTCTTATTCCCTCCCCCGGTCTTCACCATCTACTTTGGGACCATCGGATGATCGTATGCCGAGCCTTTCCATCTCGCTGACTGATCCAGCACAGAGTTCCGGATATCGTTGGAGCTCCAGTTTGTGGTGGTTTCCCATGTGATGCAAGACCTTCCATCCCTAAAGCTTGTCTGATGTGTATGCCGTATGGTAGTCACATCCAACACTTCTGGTAAGCGTACCCACGCCTTATTTTTGACATCAGTCAAGTATATATTCTAATCTGCCTTCACTGAGTGGACCAGAAGGACTTATATTTCAATGTTATCACTATATGGACTATAGTATTTTTGGTTTACTGGAATCAATTCCAGCATTAAGATTTATTATCACAATTCATATATTGTTTTCTTTGAGTGTTACAATATATACACCTAGCTTATGCATTAGCGCTACAATTTTTGATCCACACTATGGGTGCTTCTGCAAAGAAAATAGAGGAGCTCTGTGTGATGCCACTAACACACTAGAAGTCCTGTGGGTGCTTCTGCAAAGAAAATAGAGGAGCTCTGTGTGATGCCACTAACACACTAGAAGTCCTGTGGGTGCTTCTGCAAAGAAAATAGAGGAGCTCTGTGTGATGCCACTAACACACTAGAAGTCCTGTGGGTGCTGCTGAGAAGAAAATATAGGAGCTCTGTGTGATGCCACTAACACACTAGAAGTCCTATGGGTGCTTCTGCAAAGAAAATAGAGGAGCTCTGTGTGATGCCACTAACACACTAGAAGTCCTGTGGGTGCTTATGCAAAGAAAATAGAGGAGCTCTGTGTGATGCCACTAACACACTAGAAGTCCTGTGGGTGCTTCTGCAAAGAAAATAGAGGAGCTCTGTGTGATGCCACTAACACACTAGAAGTCCTGTGGGTGCTTATGCAAAGAAAATAGAGGAGCTCTGTGTGATGCCACTAACACACTAGAAGTCCTGTGGGTGCTTCTGCAAAGAAAATAGAGGAGCTCTGTGTGATGCCACTAACAAACTAGAAGTCCTGTGGGTGCTTATGCAAAGAAAATAGAGGAGCTCTGTGTGATGCCACTAACACACTAGAAGTCCTGTGGGTGCTTCTGCAAAGAAAATAGAGGAGCTCTGTGTGATGCCACTAACACACTAGAAGTCCTGTGGGTGCTTATGCAAAGAAAATAGAGGAGCTCTGTGTGATGCCACTAACACACTAGAAGTCCTGTGGGTGCTTCTGCAAAGAAAATAGAGGAGCTCTGTGTGATGCCACTAACACACTAGAAGTCCTGTGGGTGCTGCTGAGAAGAAAATAGAGGAGCTCTGTGCGATGGGACTAACACACTTCAAGTCCTATAGGTGCTTCTGAGAAGAAAATGTAGGTCTGTGTGTAATGGGACTAACACACTTCAAGTCCTATAGGTGCTTCTGGGAAGAAAATGTAGGTCTGTGTGTAATGGGACTAACACACTTCAAGTCCTATAGGTGCTTCTGGGAAGGAAATAAAGGTCTGTGTGATGGGACTAACACACTTCAAGTCCTATAGGTGCTTCTGGGAACAAAATATATGATCTCTGTGTGATGGGACTAACACACTTCAAGTCCTATAGGTGCTTCTGGGAAGGAAATAAAGGTCTGTGTGATGGGACTAACACACTTCAAGTCCTATAGGTGCTTCTGGGAAGAAAATGTAGGTCTGTGTGTAATGGGACTAACACACTTCAAGTCCTATAGGTGCTTCTGGGAACAAAATATATGATCTCTGTGTGATGGGACTAACACACTTCAAGTCCTATAGGTGCTTCTGGGAAGAAAATGTAGGTCTGTGTGTAATGGGACTAACACACTTCAAGTCCTATAGGTGCTTCTGGGAACAAAATATATGATCTCTGTGTGATGGGACTAACACACTTCAAGTCCTATAGGTGCTTCTGGGAAGAAAATGTAGGTCTGTGTGTAATGGGACTAACACACTTCAAGTCCTATAGGTGCTTCTGGGAACAAAATATATGATCTCTGTGTGATGGGACTAACACACTTCAAGTCCTATAGGTGCTTCTGGGAAGAAAATGTAGGTCTGTGTGTAATGGGACTAACACACTTCAAGTCCTATAGGTGCTTCTGGGAAGAAAATGTAGGTCTGTGTGTAATGGGACTAACACACTTCAAGTCCTATAGGTGCTTCTGGGAACAAAATATATGATCTCTGTGTGATGGGACTAACACACTTCAAGTCCTATAGGTGCTTCTGGGAAGAAAATGTAGGTCTGTGTGATGGGACTAACACACTTCAAGTCCTATAGGTGCTTCTGGGAACAAAATATAGGAGCTCTGCCTGCCTGCCACGAACACACTACAAGTCCTATAGGTGCTTCTGGGAACAAAATATAGGAGCTCTGCCTGCCTGCCACGAACACACTACAAGTCCTATAGGTGCTTCTGGGAAGAAAATGTAGGTCTGTGTGTAATGGGACTAACACACTTCAAGTCCTATAGGTGCTTCTGGGAACAAAATATATGATCTCTGTGTGATGGGACTAACACACTTCAAGTCCTATAGGTGCTTCTGGGAAGAAAATGTAGGTCTGTGTGTAATGGGACTAACACACTTCAAGTCCTATAGGTGCTTCTGGGAACAAAATATATGATCTCTGTGTGATGGGACTAACACACTTCAAGTCCTATAGGTGCTTCTGGGAAGAAAATGTAGGTCTGTGTGTAATGGGACTAACACACTTCAAGTCCTATAGGTGCTTCAGGGAAGAAAATGTAGGTCTGTGTGTAATGGGACTAACACACTTCAAGTCCTATAGGTGCTTCTGGGAACAAAATATATGATCTCTGTGTGATGGGACTAACACACTTCAAGTCCTATAGGTGCTTCTGGGAAGAAAATGTAGGTCTGTGTGATGGGACTAACACACTTCAAGTCCTATAGGTGCTTCTGGGAACAAAATATAGGAGCTCTGCCTGCCTGCCACGAACACACTACAAGTCCTATAGGTGCTTCTGGGAACAAAATATAGGAGCTCTGCCTGCCTGCCACGAACACACTACAAGTCCTATAGGTGCTTCTGGGAACAAAATATAGGAGCTCTGCCTGCCTGCCACGAACACACTACAAGTCCTATAGGTGCTTCTGGTAACAAAATATAGGAGCTCTGCCTGCCTGCCACGAACACACTACAAGTCCTATAGGTGCTTCTGGTAACAAAATATAGGAGCTCTGCCTGCCTGCCACTAACACACTACAAGTCCTATAGGTGCTTCTGGGAACAAAATATAGGAGCTCTGCCTGCCTGCCACGAACACACTACAAGTCCTATATGTGCTTCTGGGAACAAAATATAGGAGCTCTGCCTGCCTGCCACGAACACACTACAAGCCCCTCTTTCTTAATCAATCTTTGTAACTGAATCTATCTAACTCAATCTCTGTAAGTAAATCTCTCTAACTAACTAAATGCAGCAGAGTGTCACAGATCTAGCCTGCTCAATCTGCGCCGGAACAGCATGTGACCGGCGCAGACGGCGTGGCGGCCTTTTATAGGGGGGGGCGTGTACTACAGCCCCTGAGCTGTAATTGGCTACAGGCGTCCTGCCTGTAGCCAATTATGGCTCTTCGAAATTCCGGGGCTGTGATTGGCCAAGCATGCGGGGTCACAGTGCATGCTTGGCCAATCATCAGCCAGCAATGCACTGCGCCGGCCGCGCCGGCCGCAATGCATTGCGGGGCCGCGCGCAACACACGAACGTGATGCGAGCGGCCAAAATAGTTCTGGGCTCGCCGAGCGAGCGAACGCCCGGTGCTCGATGCGAACGTGGGTTCGCATCGAGCACCGGGCCCATCCCTATTTGAAAGCAAGGCGGCCAGAAAATGTAATCGGGGACTCATAAACGCAGACAACTTGATCGGAAATAAACAAGGCTGCAAACGGTTGGATGAAGTTGTTTATGAGGGGCTGAATTTTGTGGAGTCGATCATATTCAGGGTCACCACGAGGGAGGACAGGGTTTATTGTCATTGAAATGCATGAACCGCAAGATTTGCTCATATCTAGTCCTGGTCATGGAAGCAGAGAACACGGGCATATGGTGAATTGGATTAGTGGACCAATATGACCGCAACTCAACCTTTTTAGTAATGCCCATGAGGAGGGATATGCCCAGAAAGGTCTTAAATTTGGGAACCGTTATAGGTCTCCAGCCAAATTCTCTGGCTAGGGTAAAATTTGTATTTGCGGCGATAAATTCACCAGCGTATAAATTGCTTTTGTCCACAATAGATCTGTACAGATATTCTGTGAAAAACAGCTTGTTAAAGTCAAGGGTATTAAAATCTGCTGTTTCCACTTGAATTCCAGGTTGGCCAGTGAATGGGGGATGTACAGGCGCTGCAGAAGTGGTGGGCTGCCAATCATGATTAGCAGATGCAGCGGGAAGAGCACTATGGGCTCTATGGGCCTGTCTTTATATTCTTGGTGGCTGTGGTGCACTACTTGTGCTAGCCACCGCACCAGCTTGAACTGCACTTATGGGACTCGCCATGTCACCAAGTGATACTACAGTGCTGGTTTGTCTACGACCAGGACGGACTAGGCCGCTGGTGCTTGCCAGTTCACCAGAAGGTTGAGCGGTACTATTCTTGGCTCTCTGCTCCATATGAGAACCACGCGGTTTTTGCACCTCAGCAACAGAAGAACGGGGTCGAGTACTCCTGACCTTAGCAAGGACCACTACTCTGTCATCAGAGCTATCTGTCAGGTGCCGCTGCTCTCTACACGTTTGTATACTGAGCCTGAATCTGACAGTGAGGCTTCTCCTTCGCTCTAATCTGTCATGCTCAGCATCGTGTAGGCCTCTTCACTAGTGTACCTCTGTTTGGACATTTTGGCCACAAAATTTATAGGTACAGCTAGTGCATTTTGGGGAAATATACAATTTAATGAAAAAAAAAAAAACACAATTTACACCCCATTTGGTTTGATGATGATGAAGATGATGAGTAAATAGATACCTAACATGTCATGCTTTAAAATTGTGCATGCTTGTGGAACGACAACAAACTACGATACTTAAAAATCTCCATAGGCGATGCTTTCAAAAATTTTACAGGTTTACTGTTTAGTAAACTTTTTCATTGTGCACAAGTCTAAAAACTACCCAAAGCAGAAGAAAATTGGATTAACAGCAAAATGTCAACAATAAAAATTACCGAGCTAATTGCCAGGCAAAAAACTGATCCATTCCAAGAGGAAGATGGACTAAAACTACATCCAAAAAGAAGTTCAGACAATCAACGCAAAAGGCTCAAGCTTCCGATTCCTAGCCCTTGACTTCAGGGAAAGGAATGACCCTAATAAAGAAAGAGACTTATCAGAAAACCCTTATTAGACCACCAATCTTGCAACAAGAGCCATTGGTGTGAGATCCCTCACAGTGTAACATTCTAACAACTAGAAGGGGAAAACCCAACAGGTTTGTAGATACTGAAGGGTACTTAACCTGAATCCTCCAAAAGAAGAGGGAAAAGTGATAAATGACACCCACACAAAGGGTAGGCAGAAATAAGGTTATACCGTAGCCACAATTGGTGTACAAGAAGCCAGGGATTAAAAGAAATATGAGGGGATCCTTCCATTTAAACACCCTGAGGTGTTCCTGGGGAGCTATAGACCATACTGTAAGCATGCCTAACCAGTTAACATTTAAATAATTCTAAGAATCTTGCAGCATTCTCCATTGAGGACTGAGGGGTGGAAATCCTAGTACTAATAGTAAGAACTGTTCAACTGCCCAATCAAGGATAGGTGAAAGCAAAGAAAACCAAGGAGACTTCAGCAGAAGACTGCATGAGACATCTACTCTGGAGATGCCTTAAATTGGCACCGTACTGGCATTATCAGTCTGGAAAACTAAATTGGAATACAACAGGGAGGGCTGAGGCCCCTTGTCATGGCTAAAATAGGCAGATAGACTTAGGAACCCAGGCACAGTGGTCTAAGCAGTGTATGTCCCAGAGAGGTAGAGAAAAAAGCAGGTAGAAGACAAAAATATAAAAGCTTTGGCTTTCCAAAGGTAGTAGACATCTACAGCCAAGCATGTCACATTGGGGAGGAGTTATTGGTTACTCACAGTCAGGGAATACTGGTGTTGATTTATTTAGGCAATTCAAAATATATATAATGTCTGATATGTATAATGTATAAATATCTAGTGGACAAAAAAAATGTCAGATGTTCACTTCTGCCATAGTTCATATTGCAAAAAAGCAATACAAACTTTTTACTTTCTTCCAGTTATGATATATTAGGCTGATAGTATACTTTTACAGGTTCAGACTGCATCCATTCTATAAAATTCAGAGCTTCACACAGCTTGACATGTTTTATTTTTATCCTGTTTTAATGCTTAATAGCCTTATTTACATCATTATCATATAGCTTTACATAGCTAAACAGCAGTTACAACATCATTAGTGAATATAAAAGCAGCTGTAACTAATTAAAATTTCATCCTGGTACACAATGCATAACATGCAGACACAATGTGTTATTCGTGATATCTAAAATTTCAGTTTACATAGTGAACATTCTAATTTTCGCAAATAACAGAGCTTTGATTGCAATACTTTTGCATTGGTACTAATTAAGTAATAAAAAAAAGCGAACACTGTACCTTGGTGAGTAATTACTCAAACAATTATGCAATTAACCTTTCAGGTGAACTCATTCTGTTTTCAGTTAATATTTCAGTCTTGGATTAAGGCTAGGTTCACATTACTGCATGTTGAGAATGCGCCATAAAATTGCTCGCTTTCCTGACAAGCAAAGAAATGCACAGCCCTTGGGCAGACGCATAGGGGTACCAATGATTCTAAACGGCTATGCTCTGCAATGATAAATGAGCACATGTTGGGTGCGGCACAATTTTGTTTTAAAAAGGTTTGTGACTTCCTTTCATGCATTTCTCGCAAGTAGGGCAGCCCATTGAAATGAATAGGCTGCCCTACACAGTGCACAGAGCACACAGAGAGTGGACCTTAGGTACCATTCTTAAAACAATTTAAAGTGGAGTTCCACCCACTTTTACAACTCTTTAGCATTCCTCACTAAACTGTGCACTGTAAACGAATTGGATATTTTTTTTTTCTCAGCACCTACTGTATATCTGCTGTAATCATTTTTAACTTCCTCCTCCCTGGCCGTGGCCCATCGCATTATGTCCTGTTTGCAATGCCTCCTGGGAAGGGGCGGCAACTTCCTCTGATACTGCCGTTGCTGTGGAAACCTGACCTGAAACCTATTGCACCGCTTGTGCTGCACTGAGCATGTGCGAGATCTGCAAGGCTGAGATCCAGGAAGAAATACAGTCTGGCTTCAGATGCCCACACTTAAGATGGCCACGGCCTGCTGTAAGTTTATAAAATAACAAACTACTGCTATAAACTAACAAAACAGACCATAGTTTATAGACTAACTTTACTAGAATACATTAAGCTTGTGTATTATAGGGGTATTTTTATTTAAAAAGTATAATCTCGGCCGGAACACCGCTTTGTCAACATTGTCTTATTTATATATTTTCTTTTAAATTATTACATTTGTTATTATTGGAAGCCAGAATAAAGGGGAAAAAAGCACTTGAGTACATACTTTAAGGGCTGATTCACACACAGCCTAGTGTGTGTGTTTTTTTTCTGCATCAATAACTCATGGATAGTAGGTTACATCGATTTCAATGGCAAAGTTCACACCATGCATGTATTGCAGTCCAGTCAACAAGAGTAGCATTTTTAAAAAAAGGAATGCAACAAAAATGCACTGAAACGCATCGGAATGCATCAAAAGCACACCAGAACGTATCAAAAACACTTTTCAAAACACACATGCAGAAACACATCCGGACTGCATTTCTGTGGTGTCAACCAGAACCAACAGGTGTCTCTATTTTTAGGAGAACAAATAGTCATGCCTTACGTTCCAAATGATATCAGAGCCTGCATATTAACCTGTTCTGCAGACAGCACTGGTGTGAATGTGTAACATCACATGCCTGAAGAAGGAGTTCTGTGTGACTCTGAAACATTGTACTACACGGTTTTGTGATGTGATCTTTCTTTAATTAAAAAAAGTTTGGATGAAATTGGAGATCCTTGGTGTGCTGGCAGCTGTCAGCAGACCCTTTTCAGCCATGAGTCTTCGACAGAAGCCAGCCAAAAAGACGGTTTCTGTTGGGCCGGCTGCCATTTGCATGGCCCGTATGTTGGCTGGTTTCTATTGAACCAGATCATGCCGGATGACATTCGGCCCCTGTGTACTAGTCTTAAGGAAATCATAATCATACTGGCACAATAGTATTCAAATAAACATTCACTGCATTTCAAGTTCTCCTTCTTTAGAGCCGTAAACTTGATGTTGCTTCTAGATGCATAGTTAAGATGTATGCTGGAGACTGAATGCCAGTTGTACCTATAAAAAATATGATTTCCTCAGTTTGTGACTATTCATAAAGGCACTCCTTATCCACCAACATTGTTGCTAAACAGTTGAAGGAACAATGGAGGCCTTCCAGTTGTTGGGCAGCCACAGAGAATCCTCCCTATAACAATTGGATGTATTATATCAGTATGTATTCCAAACCATCTACCCACCTAAACATTCCAGCACTACCTCTCACACCTACACCAATGGACATACATAGAACAGCCTTTACTGCCTATGCTGCGCCGCAATATTGAGTTTTTCTGAACAGGCAAATCTCAGACACTTCTAGGTAGTATTGGGGTTCGCCTATTTCCTTCAGTCCAACAAGCAGTGATTTAATTTTTTTGATTATTATGTTGAAGACTCAGATTCATATTTGTTTACTCTGTATATATATGTATACATACCTGCCTTTGACCCCAGTTTGTCTTTTGCATTCTGATATTCATCTCATTGCATCTGCTTTCTGTCCTAACTATTGCTTCTTTTTTTCTTAATTGTTTGCTGTTAGCCTTGAATTCTGCCTTTGTTATGAATTTTGCCTGAATATCGCCACTCGCCACCCTTTGATGACCCTCAAAGCCTTACTTTTCCTGTATGCCAACCCCTGAAAGGGGTTCAGTAGGAATTCTCTAATTTTTAGCTGTCACCAGACCTTCAGGTCTGAAAGCCCCAACTTGTACATTACTATGGTCTACTGTAAGAATACAAACCATTTCTAGTAGGACAAATCTGAGATCTCCAAACCCATACCTCTTTCTAAACAGAATGTTCATTCAGAATCAACACAAAAATGGTTTGTATAGGGTTAAACTTTTTTTTTAGCTCCAATGCAAGGACGAGAGAAGGACATAATACCAAAGCTGCATATCATAATTAACCTTAGAAATATGTTTGTTCAACTCATGTTGCTCCTAGTGTTTGCAACATAATCTATTTTTTGTTATTCTGTAGATATTTTTATTTTTAATAAAAAAAGAGCATGAACCCTAAGATACAATAGTCAAACGGCTAGCTTTGACCTTTACTAGCCTTCTGCACTTGACTGACCTGTCTGCTGTACTTTACACCAGGGGCCAATTACAAATTAGGAGAATGAAAAATAAGGAATGTATATATTTATCTCTCGGCTTTTATATGAAAAACAGTTACCAGTCCTTTTTCAGCTAAACTGAGACCCTGGATTTATATTGATTATCATCAGTTTGGGACACAAGAAAGCTCCATGGCTCATAGCCTAAGGCCGCGTACACAAGAAGGGACAATCCCGCGGGATTATCCTCTGGACTGAAGTCCAGCGGATAATCCCCTCGTGTAGTGGCGCCGGCGGACTTTTTGGTGCCAAAGTCCGGCGGACTTTTTGGCGCCAAAGTTTTAAGTTTTGTTTTAAAATTATCCGCTGGACTTGGCAGTCCGGCGGACAATCCCGCCGTTAGTAGGCAAGTCCGCGGGACTTTTGAAAATGAACGGACTTGCCGCTCATCGGCAAGTCCGTTCATTTAGCACGTGACTTCAGGTTACGTAGCTAGCGTAGGCAGTAAATGCCGCCGCACTGGCTCCGTAAGCTTGCATGGATTTAAAGGGACTCCCCACGCCGAAAAAACGCCGTGGGGGTTCCCCCCAAATCCATGTCAGACCCTCATCCGAGCACGCAGCCTGGCAGGCCAGGAAAGGGGTGGGGACGAACCAGCGCCCCCCCCCCCTCCTGAGCCGTACCAGGCAGCGTGCCCTCAACATGGGGGGTGCCCTGGGGAAAGGGGGGCCGTGCGGCCCCCCCACCCCAAAGCACCTTGTCCCCATGTTGATGAGGACAAGGGCCTCTTCCCGACAACCCTGGCCGTTGGTTGTCGGGGTCTGCGGGCGGGGGCTTATCGGCATCTGGGAGGACCCTTTAATAAGGGGGCCCCCAGATACCGGCCCCCCACCCTATGTGAATGAGTATGGGGTACGATGTACCCCTACCCATTCACCTAAGGTGTAAAATGTAAAGTACAAAAAACACACACACTTTTGAAAAAATATTTTATTGCACTGCTCCGGGGGTCTTCTTCCGTCTTGGGGGTCTTCTCGCCGGACTCCTCCGCTCTCTTCTGCTCTTTTACCTAGCTCTTTCACGAGCGGAGGAGTCCGGCTACCTTCTTCGTCGTCGCCGCCGTCGTCTGGGGGTCTCGATCCGCCTTCGGGGGTCTTCCGGGGGTCTCTTCTGTTCTTGCGGCGGTCGTCGTCTTCCGCGCCACCGGCGCCACCTTCTTCTTCTTCTTGTCCTTCTTCTTGTTCTTCTTCTTCCGATGTTGACCCGACGCTCTCTCTGCCCGGAATGCCTGTGCCGCTCTGCGCTGGGACTTATATAGGGGCATGGGGACAGGGTCACATGTTCATGTCACATGGTGACCCCGCCCCCTTGCGATGTCACAGTCCCAGCATCCTCCGGGACTGTGACAACACAAGGGGGCGGGGTCACCATGTGACATGAGCATGTGACCCTGTCCCCATGCCCCTATATAAGTCCCAGCGCAGTGCGGCACAGGCATTCCGGGCAGAGAGAGCGTCGGGTCAACATCGGAAGAAGAAGAACAAGAAGAAGGACAAGAAGAAGAAGAAGGCGGCGCCGGCGGCGCGGAAGACGACGACCGCCACAAGAACAGAAGAGACCCCCGGAAGACCCCCGAAGGCGGATCGAGACCCCCAGACGACGGCGGCGACGACGAAGAAGGTAGCCGGACTTCCCCCGCTCGGTAAAAGAGCTTGGTAAATGGCGGGGGAGTCCGGCGAGAAGACCCCCAAGACGGAAGAAGACCCCCGGAGCAGTGCAATAAACTATTTTTTCAAAAGTGTGTGTGTTTTTGTACTTTACATTTTACACCTTAGGTGAATGGGTAGGGGTACATCGTACCCCATACTCATTCACATAGGGGGTGGGGGCCGGGATCTGAGGGCCCCCTTATAAAAGGGGGCTCTCAGATTCCGATAAGCCCCCGCCCGCAGACCCCGACAACCAACGGCAGGGTTGTCGGGAAGAGGCCCTTGTCCTCATCAACATGGGGACAAGGTGCTTTGGGGTGGGGGGCCCCCTTTCCCCAGGGCACCCCCCATGTTGAGGGCACGCGGCCTGGTACGGCTCAGGAGGGGGGGGCGCTTGTTCGTCCCCACCCCTTTCCTGGCCTGCCAGGCTGCGTGCTCGGATGAGGGTCTGACATGGATTTGGGGGAACCCCCACGCCGTTTTTTTTCGGCGTGGGGAGTCCCTTTAAATCCATGCCAGGTCACGGAGCTAGCGCGGCGGCATTTACTGCCTACGCTAGCTACGTAACCTGAAGTTACTTTAGAAATGAACGGACTGCTCCGTGTGTGGGCAAGTCCGTTCATTTTCAAAAGTCCCGCGGACTTTTGGCCGGCGGATTATCCGCCAGAGAAGTCCGTGCGTGTGTGGGCAAGTCCACACGCTCGGAAAGTCCAGCGGACCCAGCTGGAAAGTCCCGCGGGATTGTCCGCTGGACTAAGTCCGCCGGCAAAAGTCTGCACGTGTGTACGCGGCATAAGACATACAGCTGTATTTATTTGGTAACTCAAGTAATCTCAGACACCTGACAATCTTCTATCTATCTATCTATCTATCTATATATGGGTCAGTAGAGCAGGGTACAGGGGTCAGCAGGACAGAACACAAGGGGTCAGTAGGGCAGGGTACAGGGGTCAGCAGGACAGAACACAGGGGGTCAGTAGGGCATGGTACAGGGGGCAGCAGGACGGAGGACCAGGGGTCAGTAGGGCAGGGTACAGGGGTCAAGATGAAGGACCAGGGGTCAGTAGGGCAGGGTACCCGGGTGAGCAGGACGGAGAAAAGAGGGTTCAGTAGAGCATGGTGCAGGGGTCAGCAGGAAGGAGGACCGGGGGACAGTAGTGCAGGGTATAAGGTGTCAAATCGCCCCATTCCTCTTCTTAACCAAAACCCCCCACCCCCTCCTTGCACAAATCCCCCACCCCAGTCTATCCACCTTTACTCTTTACACTCCCTAATAATTGCCCCATCAAGGTACCCTCAGGCTAACAGCAGGCTCTCATCTTGAATCCAGCGATCAGTGGGCGGAGCTTTTCATGATGGACAAGGAGGCACCCTCCTCTGCAAGCATCACTTACACAGTGACAGATCACCGTTCTGGCAGAGTGGAGTGCATGCTCCCCACCTCCTCCTCTGTACAGGAAAACAATACATCACAGCAGGAGGAGGAGGGGTTGGGTTCAGTGCGCTCCACTCTGCACTGTGCGTGTGTGACAGAGGCAGCCGGACCGGCAAGGAGAGATGCCGGCTGGTAGCTGCCATACACAGTGTTGCTGTGGGGTGGCTGGAGGTGGGGGGTGACTAGCAGAGCTCCATGCTCGACTACCGCACTGGCTGCTCTTTAGTTGTGTATTCCCCACACAACCTGTGTCCTCTGCCGCTCCTCCGGGTCCCCCTCTCCTGCTCCATGCAGTGCTGCTCAGTCCGGTGTCTGTCCTCCCCAGCCAGAGTCCCGCCCCCTGAGTCTGGCTCACACTGCACTGAATGCTTCTCCCAGGCAAACAAACTTTAAGCACACAGATGCAGTGCAGCCCTATGAGAGCCGGCTCCCCAAAGGACACCGCAGGCTTGTCTGCCAGCACCACCCCCCCCCCTCCTCCCGGTCATACACAGATGTTGACAGGTCTTTCTGGGAAATATGTCCCCTAAGGACAGGGACCCCATCTCCCCTGGGGACAGGGCCCAGTTCTCCCTAAAGGACAGGGACCCCATTTCCCTTGGTGACAAGGACCTCATCTCCTCTGGGGACAGAGCTAACTTCTCCCCAGAGGACAGGGACCTCATTTCCCGTGAGGACAGGGACCCTATTTTCCATGGGGACAGGGACCCCTTCTCATCTGAGGACAGAGACCCCTTCTCACCTGAGGACAGGGACCCCTTCTCACCTGCGGACAGGGACCCCATCTCCCCTGGAAACAGGGCCCACTTCTCCCCAGAGGACAGGGACCCCATTTCCCTTGGGGGCATGAACCCCTTCTCACATGGGGACAGGGACCCCATCTCCCCTAAGGACAGGGACCCCATCTCCCCTGGGGACAGGACCCACTTCTCCCCAGAGGACAGGGACCCCATTTCCCTTAGGGACAGGGACTCCTACTTACGTGGGGATAGGGACCCCATCTCCCCTAAGGACAAGGACCCAATCTCTCCTGGGGACAGGGCCCACTTCTCCCCAGAGGACAGGGACCCAATTTCCCTTTCTCTTTTCCTCTTTGTCTCAAAGGTGTAACATCATAGGTCTGTCCCCAACGGGACTCCTAAAAACTGGTGGGGATTGGGGAAGATCTTTGTAGTGGTGGGGGGGAGGTTGAGGGAACAGCTCTGTACTAGGGGATGGGGGTGGAGTTTTGTGGTGGTGTTTCTTCCACCCCTGACATTTTTCCCCACCAACTACATTTTTTTATTTCAGTGACACCGCTAATGCATGGAATTTTTTTCCCTTTCAGTGACCTACCAACCCAGGAACAATTTGCCACTGTTAGGTTTAAAATTGGTGCACCAATATGAGACTTTCAGTTTGCTGTAGTGTACAAATATTGGTATTATTCAATTGCATGCCACAAACATTTTGGCCTGGTAACCTGATAACCTTGTCCCAGCACTGGTTACATCATCCCAATATATCACTTGAAACTACCGTTGTATATGTATGTAAGGGGATTTTCAAGTAGTATTAAAGTGTTACTAAATCCACAACAGTAAAATCAGTGTGTATATGCAGTAAAACATGCTTGTTATACTCACTATGGAACCTAAGGGGTTCATCCTGTGCATTGTGTAAAAAGGCTGTTTTATCCTGGCTTCTCTGATCCTCCCCTCCTTCCACTGTCACCTGATAATTTCCTGATAACACAAAGCTGTGTTATGGAGTCAGGCTGCACATGCTTAGTTTGGTGTGTATTGCTAGAGAGATTTTTTTTTTCTTGGGAGGGTGCATGTGATCAACACAGGGCCAATCAGCACTGTCCAGACAGATGGTCAGGAGTCTTGCAGTCTCGTAGGACAGTCAGAAAACTCCTCCTACAAGCTCGGCTGGACACTGATAGAATTCACAATACTGCTATATACTGCTGATGAGAAAACGTATTTAGCAGTTTATGTTTACTAAAATAATTGCATGTCCATGTTCTGTGTACTGTGGGAGACCAGATATAGTGAATGCAGGGTCCTGGGTTTAGTTACACTTTAAGGCTTCATTCACACTTGTACGACTCCAAAGTTGCACCGACTTTGGAGTGCAACTTTGATGCAACTATGGATGGGTGCGACTTGGATACGACTTTGGCTTTGACCAGTGATAATGGACAACTGTTGCATTGTATAACATTTAGGTAGGTTTCGTGCAACTTAACATTGAAGTCTGTGGCCCTCAAGTTGCATGGAAGTTTGACCAAAGTAGTGCATGAACTACTTTGAAGCCACTGCAACTTTAAGTCGCACATATATACAAATGGTTATCAATGGAAAACATAGGGAACAACTTGTCATGTGACTCTGATGTCCAAATTTGCATGACAGATCGCACAAGTGTGAATGGAGCCTAAACCCTCAGCATCTTTATTTTACACATTGAGCACAATACTATAAACACTCCTCAGTAGACTAAAATTCTTACCCTAGCACTTGCAGCCTATAACTTTCAATGCTGCTGGCTCCTACTATATCAGTATTGCTTCCCTGAACTTTCACTAAGGCCCCTTTCACACTGAGGCGCTTTGCAGGCGCTAAAGTTCTAAAAATAGCGTCTGCAAAGCGCCTTCAAACTGCTGTGTCTCCAGTGTGAAAGCCTGAGGGCTTTCACACTGGAGCGGTGCGCTTGCAGGACGCTGAAAAATGTCCTGCAAGCCGCATCTTTGGTGCACTGTAGGAGCGGTGTATTTACCGCTCATAAAGCGCCCCCTCCCATTTAAAACAATGGGGGCAGCGCTCCGAACCCACTGGAGCGGCGCTTTGCGGGTGGTATTAACCCTTTTTCAGCCTCTCACGGGGGGTAAAACCGCCCGCTAGCGAAAAAGCGCTGCTAAAACGACGGTAAAGTGGCGCTAAATATAGCGCCGCTTTACCGCCATCGCACCCAGTGCCTCGGTGTGAAAGTAGCCTAACAGTGGACAGTGTAGTCTCCAATCAGTCTGTTAGTCTGGGGAGGAGCAGGAAAGTTCCTTGCCACCCTAGTATATGGGGCTGTGTTCTTCTATTGATGCACACAGTGTAGGGAGGCACAACTCTAGTCCCTGGATGCAGAAGTGGCTCCATAATGTGCTGCAAGCGAAAGGAGCCACCCTGAAACTGGAAACCTGAGGCAGTAGTTATGGCACCAGCTTAAACTGGAACATAGGCAACGATTAAAAGATAAAGAAGCTGCATATTCGGCACGTGATTAAATGAGCTTTAAAAATTGTATCCAGTCAGCTGATTCACTAATATTCACGGCACATGCATATAATACTATTCTTTACTTTATATACATTTTTTTAATATAACACTATAATGAGATGCAACATTGGAAATCGGCTTTTTTGGGAATGTTAGTAAATGTGCTGAGAAATGGACTTCAAGCTCCAAATTATAATAGGTTACGCGTCTTCATTGCCTAAACTGATGACAAGAGAAATAGTGTTATACATTTCATACCACCACTAGGGAGTTTCATAATCAGCTAATTATATTGAAAGACAAATTATAATTACATGTCCTGTAGAGGCATGTAGTGTGTCAGACTCCCCGAGCAGTCGGGAGGACCATGTATCATTTTAATGATAATCTCCCAGTAAACAATCAGAAGATCCTAGAGGAAGCAGTCTGGGTTTTTTTTTTTTTCCCGTGCCCCTTTCTGGGATGCAATGATTAAAATTCAGTTACTGCGTATCAAACAGGCTGAGGACCTCCGTACCATTTATTGGTTAGAAAAAAAATGTCTGGTTCTGTGCAGAATATTCCCCAGGCACTGCTAAAATATAGATTGAAGCCTAACCTTTAAGAAAAATGATTAAGTGTGACAAGGGCAATAGGTGATTGTGGGATTCTTCTACATGCGATTGTTAGAAAACAAACATATCTCCCTAATGAGAAGAAGGTTTGGGATTTTTCCATTGCAGGGCTATTTTCATCTCCATTTCTTCTTTTCCATGAATGCTGGAACCTTATTGTGCTATGACTGGATTAGTAATGTTACAGCTTACATAAGAACTGAAGCTGAATGTGTATTATTAGTTACGAATTTAACACAAGTAAAAATTTCCACTCAGCTCAGAAAATGAAATGTTGAAATCCAAGATGCTGACGTGAATTAAAACACTGTCGCAGAACCGGAAGTGTTGAGGTACGGCCCACAGCAATTATTCAAGTTTAATTCTTCACAAACTTCCACTGAAAAAAAATGAAATCGTCACTGTGTTGCTATAGGATTTAACTGTAGATGTATTTTCTCCAGTTGTCAATAATCAGTTTTTTTTATGTTAACCACTTCAGCCCCGGACCAATTTGCAGCCAAAGGACCAGGGCCCTTTTTGCGATTCGGCACTGCGTCGCTTTAACTGACAATTGCGCGGTCGTGCGACGTGGCTCCAAAACAAAATTGGCATCCTTTTTTTCCCACAAATAGAGCTTTCTTTTGGTGGTATTTGATCGCCCCTGCGGTTTTTATTTTTTGCGCTATAAACAAAAATAGAGCGACAATTTTGAAAACAATGCAATATTTTTTGCTTTTTGCTATAATAAATATCCCCAAAAAATATATAAAAAAAATTTTTTTTCCTCAGTTTAGGCCGATACGTATTCTTCTACATATTTTTGGTAAAGAAAATCGCAATTAGCGATTATTGATTGGTTTGCGCAAAAGTTATAGCGTTTACAAAATAGGGGATAGTTTTATAGCATTTTTTATTAATATTGTTTTACTAGTAATGGCGGCAATCAGCGATTTTTATTGTGACTGCGACATTATGGCGGACACATCGGACATTTTTGACACATTTTTGGGACCATTGTCATTTATACAGCAATCAATGCTATTTAAATGCATTGATTCCTGTATAAATGACAGTTGTAGTGAAGGGGTTAACCACTAGGGGGAGGGGAGGGGTTATGGGCTGTGACGTGTGTGTTTTTTTTTTACATTAGGGGGCGGGGCTGACGTCTGACGTCATTGATCGGCTTTCCCGATGACCGGGAACAGCCAATCAATGACAGGCAGAGTAGGAAGCACGGGGAGAGGTTTGTTTACACATACCTCTCCCCGTTCTTCAGCTCCGTGACCCGATCGCGGGACACCAGCGGCGATCGGGTCCGCTGGTCCCGCGGCCGGGGTTACGGAGCTCCCGACCGGGTCGCGAGCGCACCGCTGGCGGCGCGCGCGCGACCCACAGGCAGGCAAATGCGAAATCACGTATATATACGTGATTTTGCCTGCCCGTGCCATTCTGCTGACGTATATATGCAGTGGGCGGTCGGGAAGCAGTTAAAGTACAACTATAGGCAAAACTTATTTTTCATTTCGTATAGAGTAAGGGAGGGTTATAACCTGTGTCAGATTTTTTTTTTTTTTCGCCATCTGTGTCCCATTGTGCATATTTCCCTTCACTTCCTCTCCCATAGTCAAAAAGGAAGTAAGAGAAAATCCTGGAAAATTAAGGGAATTTCTTGGGGACCCCCAGGTCAACAGAAGAACTAGTGTCCACATTGGAAGATTTCCCCTCTATCACTTTTCTGGGGACAACCCAAAATTTGGGATTTTCTTTTTCTTTCACCTTCAATGATAATGGTAAATAATGAAAGGTGCATCAGGGCGAGTTCATACATATGATTTGGAGATGCCCAAAACTCCACCGGTATTGGGCTGAGGTATGCCACTATATTTAGTCCAGGTACCTGTACCTTTGACTCCCTTAGTGTGCCTACTAGGGGCAATTGATGTAGCGATGTACCCGAAAGGAATGTATTTCATGATCACTAGACTGTTATATCTGGCTGGAAAGCTCATAACCCGATACTGGATGGCATCTACGGTCTCCAATGGGAAACAATGGATCACTTATGTCAACTCCCTTCTCCTTAGGGAACAATGGGCCTATCATCGCAGGAATGCTGTGCAAAAGTTTGGCCTTATCTGGCAGCCTTGGCTGAATGACCACAGTCTTGCCCCAACGTAGTTAGTGATGGACAGACTCCTGTGGTAGTAACCCATCGAGAATCATTGGTGACGAGAGAGAGAAGATGGAGGTGGAGAGGAGAAGGAGAGAGAGGGGAAGAAAGAAGAAACAAAACACAAGTTTAAAAAATAAAAATGTTTTATTGTTCCTTTTTTCTTAAGGTTTATGTTGTAGAGCACTAAATTCCGCACAATCCACTGGCTGACAAAGTGTTTACTACTGATGTTCCACATCCGGATTTGAGTGCTGTAATTGCTCACTCCTTATGTACAACTGGTTTAATTTGTCATTTGTGTGGCCTTTACTTATTTGATAAACAGAAAAAGATTAAGGTTGACTCCCCCAGTGAGATAGGTGGAAATGGGTGGTGATCTCATCCCTATTATATAGCTAAGAAAAAATCCCCTAAGGTTGGGACTTTAGATAGAACACCACTCTCACAAGATTTTAATAAATCATATTATAAATGTTTTATAAGGGGGGCAGCAGAGGAACACCTAAGGTCGGATCAGTACGGCACAGAGGAACGTGGGACATTCCACAAAGGACGGGGTTTTGGGTGCCCACTATTGGGACCGCTTTTCACCTATCCGAGATATTAACTCTCGGGGATGAGGATTTCCCCAAGGACACATGTGACCTATATACCGGGTCGTTACTACATAAAGTCCGTACGCAGGATCATCCATCATTGAAACCAACTTAGTGTGTGCTGCCACATTTCTTTCTTTTTTTGGGGGACGCATACCCCTTCCTCCTCTCCCGCTGGTATACAGTCCACCGGTCCATGAATTTCGCCTCCAATGTGAGCGACAGGTACTTCTCCGATATAAATCTCACTCCCCACTCCTGACGAAGGTTCCCATATTTGGGTAACTGGAAACGCGTCGAGTATACGGGGGACTCACACCTCCGGGAGAGTATTAGTACCGTATCTGTGATTTTTGTAATGTTGTTCTGTATTATTATGTTATTTTCTGTATAATTTCTTTTTGTATGTATATGTATATTGTCATGCATATTGTATATCGTGCATCCTGCTGCTAAACATCTTTGGAGGATTTTTTATATCTTTTTTACTAATAAAACATTTATAATATGATTTATTAAAATCTTGTGAGAGTGGTGTTCTATCTAAAGTCCCAACCTTAGGGGATTTTTTCTTAGTTACTTATTTGATACAGTCAATGTATGTACTAACAGAGCAAGCAATGAAGTTGAGAGAAACAATAAAAAAAAGTTATGATTAAAAAAAAATGATAATGGTAAATAAGCGATAAAGAGGTAAATGGCAAAAATAGAGGGTGCACAGACAGCAATAAAAACTGATGGGTGTTCTAATCCCTCTTCACTTTTTTCAAAACAAAAAAAGTTTTGCCTTTAGTTATTCTTTAATGGTTTCTTAATATACAAAAGATCACAAAGGAACAGATGCAAGCAGAGCCTGGTGATTGGCAGTTGACCAGGCCTGTCAAGAATAAAAGGAGAAAACAGCAAGAAAAACCATATGAAACCTCTTGGGAATAAAGCAAAGCATAGGAGGGAGTGCGCTCATTATAGCCAGAGAGAGAGAGAGAGAGTTGACATAGATAACATGATGTATAACCGATCTCAACCCTGAGAGATAGAATGAGATACCGCAGAGGTATGGGGAGGGGAGGAAAAAGAAAAGTTATAGGAAGTCACCTATCACCCCTTCAAATCCACAACAGTGGAGGTGAGAGGAAGAGTGGAATGGGACAAAAGGGGATGAGGGAAAAGAAAGACCACTTAAGGTCCTCCACCAGATTTAAATGAAGAAATACATGCATGCCAAGCTCACATCAGAAATATTAAATCTCCTGTAAAGAGGTAAGGTCTACTAGGTAACTGGAAGAATAAGTATTGTCAAGGCAGTAGAACCACATTTTACTAGACTGCTCTTCTTTGTGCTGCTAGAAGGCAATTAAATACTCCATCCTGTAAATTGCACTAATCTTGCACGGCCAAACACTCATCGGAGGAATTGATTGCCTCCAGTAGAGAGGGATGCAGTCCTTGGTTGCAATGGGCATGAGTTTAAGGAGTTTTGTAGCGTTTGGATGAAAGGGGCACCAAGTGGAGAAGATATGCTTCAGGGTTGTCCCCCAACCTGACATCATTTAATTTGAACACCAAGGCATACACTTTTGACCAAAAAAAGTTGCAGAACTGGACGAGGGAACTTTGTACCATCTTGTTAGAATTGTAAAATCAGTTTCCTGGATGGCGCTAGAGAGTGAAGCAGTATGCGTAAATCAGAAAATCCCATCCTTCTGTTCCTCTAATAAAGCTGATGCCCAGGTCAGCCTCACATTTTGTAATATAAGCAGGATCTCATGCCTCTGGGGAATAAGCCAGCAGTTTGTAAAAAAGGGATAGGCCACATCTAATTGGAGAGGCAGAGACACACCATTTTTCAAAACTTATCAGAAGTGGAAGTGAGGACAAAATGATTCCTAGGCTCAACATAAAATGTCCTAATAGAAATGCCCCACAATATGGCAGTGGAGGGTCTGCCATATTTCGGAGATCCACCAGTGACTTATAGCCTGAAGATTTAAGGAAGGCATCTAGGCAGGTCTTTTTTTCCTGGATGAGAGGCTGAAATGATCCATCTAAATTTCCTGGCAAGAAATTTGGGTGGCCAATGACCGGGGTCAATCGAGAGGGAGGTCAATCCGAAAGTATGTTGTGTACATAGAATTTGGGCCATGTAGCCCATAAAAGGGTGAGACCTAATAGAAGCAGATCGGACAGTCCTAAGTTAAGGTATGCCGCAAATTGGTATCTCCAGTGAAGCGTGTTCCAATTGAATTCACAGTTTATTGCTTGCGTGTGTGCACCAATCTGGGACCCTCGAGAGCTGAACCTCTCTGTGATATTTCAGCGTTTGGGAAGTGACAGATTTTCCTAACTTGTTTTTGTTCTTGAGTTCTGTCCTGTTGTTTTTCTATCCACTGATAGGAAATGATGTTCATCCCATCTCACCTGTTAGAAAAATTGGCAAATTGAGAGGCAATTTGGACTTTCATGGTACAGTATGGACTTACACAGTTTAGATACAAAAATGTACATTTATTATACAAAACAGATCATCGTTAAAAAGATAGACAGACATGTAATGTACAGAGGATGCTAAATATCTCAGGAGAGAAGCACCCTAATCTCTGACACAATCTGGAAAAGAGATTGGATATCAAAATGTCCACAATGGGTTCATGGAAAAAGGCTCACCTGTTAACCATTATTATTTGTTAAAGAGTAACTCCACTTTCGTGGGGAAAATAATAGCACATTAAAAAAAATAATTATATAGATTATACGGTATAGATGTGACACAAGTCATATTGTAATTGAATGTTATTAAAAATTACCTTTCCTTTTCAACCTGCAGTGCTGTAATTCTCTGTAAAATACAATGCAATATGACTACCTGAAGGCATGCTGTACACTGATGGTGTACAGCAGGGGTCGCCAATCCCCGGGCTGCGGCCAACTACCGGGCGGTGGCCTTTCTGCAGCCGGGCCGCGGGTGCGGGCGGCTGGCATGAGACACCTGGGCAGGTGGGCATGAAAGAGCCGGGCGGCTGGCATAAGAGAGACGGACGGGCGGTATGAGACAGCTGAGCGGCCGGCATATGAGAGCGGTGGATGCAAGAAGCGAACAGGCAAGCAGAGATGACATAATCTCTCTACACCCCCCTCATCACCGGTCTTCCTCCCTCACAGTCGGTGTCCTGTCAGCCTCAGTGTTGGAGGTGCGGCGGGGAGCAGAGAGATTACATCATCTCTCACTGCCCGCTAAAAAAATAACAATTATGCGGTATTTACCGCAAAATGGAAAATGTGCCGCTAAATATCACCAAAATACCATGTGGTAAGTTCTTAAGTCCAATTCACAAACAGAACAGAGAGTAAAAAAACATTAAATATTTATCACCAGGGTTTTGTTGGTGGTATAGCATGCAGTATTTGTCAGAAACAGTGTGGTGGTCCCCCCGAATAGCTGGATGCTAAGAAGCGGGCCAGGAAGCCAGCCGCCGCATTGTTTTTAACTGACTCATTAGCTGTCAGCGGGTTCCCTGTCCTCTTGTGACGTCACTGGCCAGGAGCATGCTGGTGCAGTGGCATTACACGGGGTCGGGGTCACCCGGTGATGTTATCGGGTGACTCTTCCCCTTGGTTATTTAAGAACTGTCAGACAGAGGACAAGGTAGTCGGCGGGAGCCTTCATCAAGGTTTTTTTTTTCTTCTTTTTTGGGTCCGGAGGTGTGGCGGGCGTCGTGATTGATGTTGGATCTACTTCAGGAGACAGTTTTGATTTTAATAAAGGAATTGTCAAAAACTGTGTGTGTGTTTTTATTTATTTTTGCCACTTTTTTGGTGAATAAGTAGGGGTACAATGTACCACATACTCATTCACATAGTGGGGCAGGATCTGGGGTCCCCCTTGTTAAAGGGGGCTTCCAGATTCCAATAAGTCCCCCACCCGCAGACCCCCACAACCACAGCTCAGGGTTGTGGGGAAGAGGCCCTTGTCCCCACCCCAAACACCCCCCTATGTTGAGGGCATGTGGCCTGGTATGGTTCAGGAGGGGGGTGCTCGCTCGTCCCCTCCCTTTCCTGACCTGCTGGGCTGCATGCTTGTTTAAGGGTCTGGTATGGATTTTGGGGGGGAACCCACGCTGTTTTTTGTTTAGTTTTCCATAATTTTTAATTGTCGGCATCTTCTCTTTACATTCAGCTGTCAGCAGGGAACCCGCTGACAGCTGATGAGTCATCTCTTGTTAAGGATATGACGGCCTGCTTCCCGGCCCTCTCTTTAGAAACCAGCTCAATGCGATAAATTAATGCAGTAATTACTGCATTATGAAAACGCTAAAAACTTTAAAAAGTTATTTACCGCACAATTCTTAGTTAATTGCACTTTCAAATCTGTTTTAACGCAAGAGTTATTTTACCATATTTTATTTGCCATTATTTAACTTTAGTGAATTGACCCCCAAATTCTCTAATTGGTCTAATTGGTCCAAGGTTGTAAGTGGGGTTCTTAAGGGTTCTGTTTTGGGGCCAATGCTGTTCATCTTGTTTACAAATGATGTTGAAGTTGGAATTAGGAGGTCAATTTTGATGTTTGCTGATGGTACCAAATTATGCCAGGAAATTAATTTGGCATAGGATTTAGCATCATTACAGGAAGATAAAATGAGTGCCGGGCAGCTACATGGCAGAAGAAGTTCAATATTAAAAAATGAAAAGTTATGTAAATTGGTAAATTGGTTACTAAAATAATATTGCATATGCTCATTAGGAGGGGCACACCTGGAGCAATCAGTGATTTAGTGGAAAAAGATTTAGTTGAACTTGTAGATCACAGACATAGCAAAAACATGCAATGCCAAGCTAACAAAGCTAGAAAAGTACTGTCATGCATTAAAAAGGTTATATATTTAAGAGATATGGCAACAATTCTACCTGTTTACAAAACAATGGTTTGACCTCATTTTAATATGCAGTTCAGTTTTGGTCACCAATCAACACAAAGGATGGCATTGACTGGAAAGAGTTTACGAAGGGCAACTAAATTTATATTTGGGTTGGAGGAACTCAGTTGAGAGGAACAATTACAAATACTAAAGGAGCGTCACCTTGGTCACGTGTTTCTTGATCCCACTTCCGACTTTCGGTTCTCTGGCTGTTGTAGCCGCTCGGGTGGAACGCACGCCGGCCACGGAGGTGGTCTACGGTTCGCACATTCTACACGTCGCTATATACAAGCAGCCCCAGTGCCGGGTGGGCACCAACCAATGTAAGAGGCCATTTGGCTTTTCGTTTTATGTTCCTAATGCGATTTTAATAAACAGCATTACGCTATGGGAGTATATATTGTTTTTTTCATGCCCCATATCTGAACATCCGGGAAAGAGGTTCCTCCACTAGAACACAGTCTCCATATGTGAGCAGGCACAATCCTGCACAGGCCTTCGTGACTCTCTTTTTAATTAACCACTTAATTACCCACGTATAGTCATATGACGCCCACAAGGTGGATCTCCCATCCTGGGTGGGCGTCATATGACGTCCTCCCATTCCCGGCCGTCTAGGGGGCGCTCGGGACCCGATGCGCGTGCCCGACGGCCGCGATGTCTGCCGGGCACCTGCGATGTCCGCTGGGCACCCGCGATTGCCCGGGAACACAGCAAGACCGTGGATCTGTGTGTGTAAACACACGGATCCACGTCCTGTCAGTGGAGATGAGACCGATGATGTGTTCCCAGTACAGAGGAACACCGATCGGTCTCCTCCCCTAGTGAGTCCCCTCCCCCTACAGTTAGAATCACTCCCAGGGAACATACATTAACCCCTGCAGCACCCCTAGTGTTAACCCCTTTCCTGCCAGTCACATTTACACAGTAATCAGTGCAATTTTATAGCAACGATCGCTGTGTAAATGTGAATGGTCCCAAAAATGTGTCAAAAGTGTCCGAAGTTTTCGCCGCAATGTCACACTCATGAAAAAAATCGCAGATTGCCGCTATTACTAGTAAAAAAAAAAAAAAGAAAATGCAATAAATCTATCCCTATTTTGTAGACGCTATAACTTTTGCGCAAACCAATCAATATATAAAATAAATAAAAACCGCGCTATACCTAATAGTCAATAATAAAACAAATAAGGCTGCTGCTCAAGGTGGGATACACACACAAAGTTATATAAAGAAAGAAAGCTGCGCCAAAAAGAGGAAACATACATTAATCACCATATGATATAAACAGTATGAAATAATATACAAGATATTGTCCTAAACAATAAAAACTTGTACTATCCACAGAAACACCAATGTCCCTTTGGACTGATAGTCTCTAGTAGCACAAAGTCCTAAGCGTAGAGATAGGGACAAAGGCAAACTATTCCCCAATGTACGGGAGAAGACAAAGAAATAATAGTGAAGGAGATGATCCTGATGTTCAAAAGTAAGCAGAAGAGGCACCCGGTGACTTGTAAATGGCGATGGTGTTGAACACAGTGCCCGACACCCTTATAAAGTGGCTGCTTACCGAAAAGCCGAGGTAAGAAGGCTCAGCTAATAAGTTGGACGACCAAAGGATGCGGTTCTTCCTGTTACTTTAGGGCGACAATCGATATTCCAAATAGCATGGGTATAAGGAGACACTTCACATGGGGTCCATATGGGAAGTAGAGGAAAAAAAGGAGCCCATAGTGTGAATCCGATAAAACAATTTATTAAAACAAAGTAGGAAGCACTTACATTTATTCAAATGTTATGGTGCATGTAAAAAATGCCGGCCGGCAAATATAGGAGCCCGTCCTCCTCTCAGTCGTATGGTGGCGTCACTGCGTGCCCTCCCAGACCAGTTTCGACAAATGTGTCTTTCTCAATGGGGAATTTCTCAATGCTTATTGCGATTTTTTTACCAAAAATATGTAGAAGAATACATATCGGCCTAAACTGAGTAAAAACATTTTTATTTTTTTTTAAAAATGGGATATTTATTATAGCAAAAAGTATTGTTTTTTTTCAAAATTGACGCTCTTCTTTTGTTTATAGCGCAAAAAATAAAAACCGCAGAGGTGATCAAATACCACCAAAAGAAAGCTCTATTTGTGGGGAAAAAAATTTTGTTTGGGTGCAACGTCGCACGACCGCGCAATTGTCAGTTGAAGCGATGCAGTGCCGAATCGCAAAAAGTTCTCTGGTAAGGAAGGGGGTAAAATCCTCTGGGGCTGAAGTGGTTAAAGGAGTCCAATACATCTGGTAAGCAGACACATTGTCTGGAACTGTGGGGTGTTTCCCTTTCGCTGGTGAAGGATTTTTCTGATAAACTTATAGAAGACTCTCAACTCACTAAGAAGAATACAGTGTTCACATTATAATTTTGTCTACCATTTATTGGGACTTTTTCATTCTATGCACGTACTTTTTCTATAGTGTGTCAAAACACTAATGTCACATTTAATCTAATGGGTTTATGTACCAATCTTTATTCTTATTTATTATATATATATCATTTTTCTTGCAGTGTATTACAACACTAATATCACTATATGTAATATTTTTTGTAGAGTAATTTCACAGTTGGCACTGGGTTTCCAGGTGCTCACTTAATATTGTGAATATCACATGAAATAGCGCCCTCTATATACCTATTTATGCTATTGTTCACAAATACGAAACCTATTAACTCTGTGGAAGAGGCACTTAAGAGGAGATTTGATAACAATGTACAAAAGGGTGACTATAGTAACCGTAATAAACTTTTACTTTTTACTTTTACGTTTACTGTAAAGTTCACCACACATGGTACAATTTTTCTGTACAAGTTCCTTTAGATCTTTGAAAACTATGTTAACTATTTTGTACAGGGGCCTACCTGATTGTATACAGATTAATTGATAGTTTAAGTAGGTCCTTATATTATTCCCTTATAAAGTTGCACTCACTGAATGAATAAATAAAACAACAAGAAAAAAAAGATGAAATTGTGACAAAAAGTGACAAAAAAGTCTATGAAACGATGCGTGCACCATCCGTTACCAGAAAATGCGTGATCTTCAGTATAAGCCTCCACCTTACAAAATGCTTGCTTACCAACTCATAATGACCTCCTATTATGGAAGGTCAATCTCACTTGTGGCTCATAAACCCAGCCAGGGCCTTTGTCCATCCAGGAAGACTTAAAGACGGAGATAGGAAATCCGCCACTTTAAAAGGACTTGTTCATAGGAGATCCCCAAGAAAAGATAAAACTTGCCATAGCATACAATTCTTTACACATTTATTCCAAATAAAAAGAATGCACTTACATCATGAACTTTCTAACACGCATATAGTAAAATCCGGCCAGCTCCGAATAGCAGCCCGCCCTTTCTGGGAATTGCGTGTGCGGTGATGTCAGCCCTTCGCTCCATCTAACGTGTTTTGTCACAATCTGACATCCTTCTGGGGCACCATATTTTACATATATTACATAGTTGTGGTACAGTACATCTAATATCAATTGTACAAAAATTGCATAGCTAGAATGTAATGTATGGTGACCTTAGTATCTCTGAAGAAACACAACCACAATTTGAGATTGGACAAATGGAGGTTTAATCATATATTGCAGTGGTCTCCAAACTGCGGCCCTTTGCTTGCCTTTTTCCGGCCCTTGAGGCATCATTCCTGCCACTGACATGAACAACGGGGCATTGTTCCTGCCATTGACACCAACAATGTGGCATAATTCCTTCCACTGACAACAGAAATGGGGCACTATTCCTCCCACTGCCACCAACTATTTCTCCCCCTAATACCAAAGTTTACTCCCACTGGACACAGTCCAGTCCCCCCAAATTAAACTGGCCCTTTCTTTTGAAAGTTTGGAGACCCCTGATATATTGCATAGGGGATTCTTTGCTGTTGGAATGGTAAAAATATGGAACTCCCTTCCCCAAGTAATGGTGTGAGCTGAGAGTGTTGATAGATTCAAAAACATTTTAAATGGCTTCCTCAGTGAGCATATGGGAATGGGTATGGTAATTCATGGGAATACATATATATATATATATATATATACTGTACACGTATATACATACATAGACATACATATATATAAACACACACGCAGCACTGGATGAACCCGTGCCTTTTCAACGTTATGTAACTATGATGTTTATTCACTAAGGGTAAATAGACTGTTCACTTTGCAGGGAAAGTTGTACTTTGCAAGTGAATCTGCCCCAGAGCTTAGTGAATTGGGTAAAATTCACTTTGCAAAAAATACCCAATTATGTGGAGGAAAAAAAAATATCTAATTTGCACATGACTGGCAAAAAGGCTGTTCAATTTGCAAGGGAATTTTCAGTTTGCATTTTATATTTTAATTATGAGTAAAAAAAAGCGTTCTGCTTCCCCTCTGTCTGTTATGTAATTGTTATAAAAATTACTTAATCAGATAATATAAATATATTTATGAAGCAAACAAGCAAAACACACAACAGGTATTTTTAATAGGGTACAATTTGCAGAGTAATGATAAACATTCAGCAATGATGTATAACTAATGTGACTACAAAGTACTGAAATCAAATTGGCTATTGGCTTTTTTGTGATTATACACTGATCTTAAACCTAATGTTGTTCAAAATGTAACTTCACCTGTGTCCACATTTATAACAGATTTGATTGTTATTAAGGCAACCATTTAAAAATGTTGGAATCAGTAATTATCTATAGTGCTCTGTTATTCTTGTATGGAGGACTTTAGAATATAGAGGATTTAAATTGTGAATTGATATTACCGTATTTATCGGCGTATAACACGCACTTTTTCCCCCTTAAAATCGGGGGAAAGTCGTGGGTGCGTGTTATACGCCGATCCCCCCCCAAAAAAGTGACAAAAATAGCGAGCAGCGCCGGAAAAGACCGAAGCGCCGCCGAAAAAGACCGAAGCGCCGCTGAAAAAGACAGAGCCGACTGTTCGGCTCCGCTCGTAGTCCCGCCTCCCTGCGCTCGCTCCCGAAACAGCAGGGAGGCGGAACTGCGAGCGGCTCGGCCTTTTTCGGCAGCGCCTCTGTCTTTTTCGGCGGTGCTCGCGCAGTCTGTCTCAGCGGCGGGAAATGTAAACGTGGGCAAGGCTGCAAATGACGCTGGCAAGCTGCAAATGACACTGGGCAAGCTGCAAATGACACTGGGCAAGCTGCAAATGACACTGGGCAAGCTGCAAATGACACTGGGCAATGCTGAAAATGACGCTGGGCAAGCTGCAAATGACGCTGGGCAAGCTGCAAATGACGCTGGGCAAGCTGCAAATTACGCTAAATGTAAGTTTTTTTTTTTCCCTAAACTTCCCACCTAAAACTATTTTTCCTTAAAATACACTCCTAAACTTGGGGTGCGTGTTATACGCCGATAAATACGGTGTGTGTATATATATATATATATATATTGTATATATAATGTATATATGTATATATATATATATATATATATATTGATATTTATCTTTATCTTACTATTTATACAAAATGTTAATCTTACAAAACAATTAAACAGGATTTGCAGAGCATTGTATAGGTTTTCTAAAGAAAAAGACAGAACAAAGCAGAGCATGCTTGCCTTCCATCTCTCTCTCTCTGGTTAAATCTTTGGTTGCCCCTCTAAACAAAAAAGGAGAGTCAGTTTTCTGACTCATTTACTTATTTGTGTAAATTCAAAAAGCTAATTTAGCCTTGAGATATCCAACTCTGTAAATAACAAGCCTTTTAAACAAAACAGCTTATAATAGACAGGTGAACACATGAAAATGCTATAAATACTGGCTACAATGTTCTATATACTGGCTATAAATATATATTTGATTTTTTTTTTATGCAACCGCTGAATGCTTGATTCTCCTCCTCTCCCTCCTCCAAACATTCAACGGCTGCATGGAGGAATATAGAAAGCTAATCTCCTCTATATGCCGCCCCCCTGCTGATCCCCCTACCCAGGCACACAGTTAGGGCTGTACTGAGTACTCACAGGCATCTCTCCTCCTCCTGTGATCACGGAGCTGGCCGGGTCTGTGTTCTGCGGCCGCGCACCGCGCTGTAACACGGTCCCGCCCCCCTAGACCGGCTCGTGTGATAGGTGGAACACTGATTCTATCTACTATCACACGAGCCGGTCTAGGGGGGCGGGACCATGTTACAGCGTGGTACGCGGCCGCAGAGCACAGACCCGGCCAGCTCCGTGATCACAGGAGCAGGAGAGAGGGGAGCACTGCAGCCGCAAAGTGGCCCCAGGGCAGGCAGCCTACCGGGAATATCCCGGTATCCCAGTAGGCCAGTCCGGCCCAGCTCCCACAGTTCTGTTTAAGAGACAATAAATCTCTTTTTGCATTTTAAAAGTGTCTGGCGCCCACCTAATTATCTTGCATTACACCCACCATGCCTTGTATCCCACTCTACACTGAAAGATGTCAGCTGTCTCTAACTCTAATGTGAGCGGATTTTTTGTCGGAAAAAACTTGGATGGAATTCCTCTCAAGCTTGGCTTGCATACACACAGTCACACAAAAGTTCTCTGAACTTTGGACCGTCAAGAACGCGGTGACGTACAACACTACAACGAGTCGAGAAAATTAAGTTCAATGCTTCCAAACATGCATCAAATTGTTTCCGAGCATGCGTAGTAATTTGGCGTGTCAGAATTTGTACAGACGATCGGAATTTCCAATCGGAACTTTTTCCAACCGAAAAATAGAGAACCTGCTCTCAATCTTTCGCTGGTGGGAATTCTGCCAGCAAGAGTCCGATAGAGCATACACACGGTCGTAATTTCTGACCAAAAGCTCTCATCTGACTTTTGCTGGGGGAATTTCCGATCGTGTGTACAAGGCATTAGACCTAAAGAGGCCCGGGACTTTGCTACATTTAGTTTTGAAAACCAAAGACATTTCCAGGGACAATTTTACTAAGGAACAAACTTTACAATTATAACTGTCCCTGTAAAAATACTATGCCTTTAATCAGAAAATTCTGAACTCTTTGTGTACTGCTATAAACGTTTATGCAAACATTTGCTAAAAAAAAGGGATTTTTGGTTCACATACATTGCAATATATGTTGGCTGGCCAACTTCATCACATTGATTCCTCTCTAGCCAGTCCCTATTCTACTCTGCAAAATGCCAACCAATTACTTGCTTATATCATACTCTAGTGCGGCCCTCAAAATTTCCACTTGCCTGCTCGCATTTGGCGAGTTAAATTTAGTTGAGGGCGAGTGTGGAGCAAGGCAGACTGGACATGTGATGCCCTGTAAAAAAAAAGTATGAAAAAAATACTGCGGCTGCGCTATCTGTAAAGGAAAAAGCTGCTCCTTAAGATGTTATACTACACCAACACATATATATATAAAAATAAGGAGCTGCACTAAATAAGTGACCACACAAAATAATACCAACCCTGGTATAAAGTGTTACTAGTGAAATTTAAACAAACAAATAAAATATTAATAATGCAGTATTAGAAACATATCAAGTAGTGCAAAAAAGAAAATCATGAAAATAGTGACATCATTGAAAAAAAAGTCCAAACTGGTAATGATATCAAAAGTTGAAAATGATATACATCAAAATAAATGTACGAAAGTGATGGGCACTGATACGCTGCATTGATGGGAACTGATAAGGCTACATTAAAGGCCAATGATGAGGCAGCACTGATGGCCATGGATGAAGTGGCACTGATAAGCTGCAATGATGTGCCTGCACTGATAAGGCAGCACTGATATGCTGCACTGATGGGCACTGATATGCTGCCCTGATTGGCACTAAAAGGCTGCACTGATGGCCACTGACAAGGCGGCACTGGTGGACACTGATAAGGCGGCATAGATGGCCACTGATGAGGCTGCAATGCTGGGCACTGATGATGCTGCATTGATGGACACTGATAAGGCTGTACTGATATGCTGCACTGATGGGCACTAAGAGGCTGCACTGATGGCCACTGATGTCCACTGACAAGGCGGCACTGATGGCGACTGATGAGGCGGCACTGATGGCCACTGATGAGATGGCAATGATGGGCACTGATGAGGCTGCACTGATAAGGCAACACTGATATGCTGCACTGATGGGTCTGCACTTACATAGTTACATAGTTAGTCAGGTTGAAAAAAGACACCAAAGTCCATCTAATTCAACCACTGATGGGCACTAATGAGGCTACACTGATGGGCACTGATGAGGTGGCACTGATAAGCTGTACTGATGGGGCTGCACTGATATGCTGCACTGATGGCCACTGATGAGGCGGCACTGATGGCCACTGATGAGGCGGCAATGATGGGCACCGGCGAGGCTGCACTGATAAGGCAGCACTGATATGCTGTACAGATGTGCCACTGATGAGGCGGCACTGATGGCCACTGATGATGCAGTACTAATGGGCACTAATAGGCTGCACTGATGGGCACTGATAGGCTGCACTGATGGCCACTGATGAGGCTGCTCTGATGGCCACTGATGTGGCACTGATGGGGCTGCACTGATAAGGCAGAACTGATATTCTGCACTGATGGGCACTGATAAACTGCACTGATGGGCACTAATGAGGCTGCACTGATGGGCACTGGTAGGCTGCCCTGATGGGCACTTATATGCTTTATGTTAATATTGTTAAAGTTGTTGTTGTTAATATTTATTTTTGTAACTTAATTCTGCATAAAACATTTAACATTGTCATTTCATGAGATCATTTACAAGGGCGTGGTTAGGAGCGGAATTAGGGGCGGGGTAGGGTAGGGGTTGGGTGGGGAAACTGGTGGCGAGTAACTCTGGCTAGTAGCTCAAGACTTGACATTTTGAGCCCTGCTCTAGTGGACACAATAGATGGGTTAATTTACTAAAAGCAAAGGCTGCTTACTTTTTAAGAGATGTTGCACTTTGAAAGGGAATTTTCCCTTGGTTTGGTGAATGAAATGAAGCTCTACTGACTTCATCATCCATATGTGTGCAAGCAAAAATACTGTGTTATTTTCCTTGAACATGATTGGGTATTCTTTGCAATGTGAAATTTTATGACATTCACTAAGCTCTTTGGAAAATTCCCTTTGAAAGTCCATTTGCTTTTATTGCGTTAACCCAATAGTGCCAATATGGGGCAGACAGGTGCAGTTGGAGGAGAACCACAGGGGTTTATTTACTGAAGGCAAAAACCTCTGCTGACTTCTATTATCCAATCATGTGCAAGCAAAAATGCTGTATTTTTTTCCTAAACTTCCTTACATATGACTGGGTATTCTTTGCAAAGTAAAGTTTCACCACATTCACTAAACTCATGGGAAATTCCCAATGCAAAGTGCAACTTCCTTTGAAATATTAACTGTTTATTTGCCTTTAGTAAATTAACCCTA
>CM053029.1:553251081-553266126 GCA_028564925.1 Lithobates sylvaticus | reverse complement strand
GGTAAAGTCTCTGCCACAGACTTGTAAGTTACACTTTAGCATCACTGAATTATTAGATGAACTTTAAAGAACTGTCATACGGTACCAGGTTCTCTCAGACGATACCATATGAATGTTGATCCAGGTCGCATCCTTCAACTAAGCCTCCAGGCTCTTTCCGAGAAGCCAGCCTTGCACACGGCCTTCTCCTGAAGAGTCCTCCCCTGGGGTACTTCAGTTGCTGGGCCTCTCCATTCTGAGAAGACAGCACCGGAACTTCCTTGGATCAGTAGGTTCCGAAAGTCACTCTGACCTACCCCTGCAGTTACATTGCCTTGGGCCAGCCAGCCCTGAGACACAGGATGCACCCCAGGCCAGGAGGGTCATGGGGCTGGGTCAGGAGGACCACCCGAACTACGTGGAAAAGGAAAAGCTTTTTTTTATGTTACATGGTGTCGGTACCTTAAATACCCCACCCCAGAATGCACAGCGAGAGAACACACCCACTGGGCTGGTTCCAAGAGGTAAGTGGCATTTAATGCATCCAGCTAGACTGCTTTCTACTCTTGCCGGCGGTGACAGCGACACCTGCGGTCAAGGAGAACCCAGTGCAACCCAGCTGGACTGGTACTGAAACCAGAAATTTAGAAGAATTATCCTGAAGCCCAACTGTGGCTTCAGGCAACTTAATTTTCAAAAACAATTGAAAAAATTGAACTCTAATCGCAGGACATGTGAGGTTGCCATCATCCCTAGAAATGGTGAATAATGAACCTCTTGAAGCGGGATTTTTAAGGCAACAACAAAGGATAAATAGAATTATATAAAATTTATAGATTTATTGTGTAAACAAAATAACAAGATTTATAGCAAAAATATACATTTCCACATAAAGGATAAAAACAAAACAGATGTTCAGAGATGATAACCATGAGAGTAGGTGAAAATTCCGACGCGTTTCCAAACGGCTAATCATTTGCCTATCTTCCTCAGGGAATTAAACATCACCATCTACAGGATATCAAAACATACTGATTATAAAATTATTTATGTACAAAAACCATCAAGTAACAAATAGTCACAGAGTGGAATTTATGCAGAGAAAAACAATACATTTTCAAAGAGGTGCCATTAGGGCACACTTACATCATGGTACAGAACATCATATATAGTATTGCTTCCCATTCACTTTCAAACCCTGGATGGATGCCAGCCAAAAAAGGGGACGAAAAGATTCCAACCCTCTTTACAAGACAGCGTAGAAACAAAGTTTCAGCAGCTCAAATGACGTTTAAACAAAAGTACGGCCACGGCTGGGGAAAGAAGGGAGGTTATAATTGAAAATGCCAAAAGGGGCTAAAACTAGAGAAATCCCCACCCAGCCCCAAGGTATCCAAAACTCACCCATAATTGTTGTATAAAGAATTCCTAGACAGAACCTCTAGAATACACCATGCCGGTTGTTAACCGGCATCCATCCAGGGTTTGAAAGTGAATGGGAAGCAATACTATATATGATGTTCTGTACCATGATGTAAGTGTGCCTTAATGCAGTGGCGGAACTACCGCCATAGCGACCCATGCAAGTGCTATGGGGCCTGCAGCCGAGTGGGGCCCTGCAGTTCCGGCAGTGGCGTACTAACTGGGGGCAGTCCGCACCGGGTAGCACACGCTGAGGGGATGCAGAGCCGATCCAGACCCGCACCGCATATACATGCGGACTACGCAAGCTGCGTAGGGCCCCGCGATCCCATTCCTGCACCATTTCACAGTTCGCGCGATTTGCAAAGGGCAGTGTGATTGCCGGCAAGCAACATGCAATGCAGGAATCCACACTAGAATCATGATGATTCCCAGAGCCGATCCGCTCGCGGACTACGCAAGCTGCGTAGGGCCCCGCGGCGGATCGGCTCTGCTCGGGGCCCCTGGGGCCGCTGCCGCCACTGTGAGGGCAGCGGCGCCTGAAAAAAGATGGCCGCGGGGCCGACATGCAACTGCGCATGCGCCCGCCTTTCCGAAAATTGCCGAGCAGCGGCAACAGCGCTGGCGCATGCGCAGTTGCATGCCCGACATGCAACTGCGCATGCGCCAGCGCTGTGGCCGCTGCTCGGCAATTTTCGGAAAGGCGGGCGCATGCGCAGTTGCATGTCGGCCCCGCGGCCATCTTTTTTTCAGGCGCCGCTGCCCTCACAACGGCGGCAGCGGTACCAGTGACACGATGGCGCCAAGTGGCGCCATTTTTAAAAATAAAACGTCCCCTCCGCAGCCTCTTACCTCCTGCCCCCCCCCCCCCTCAGCCTCTGACCTCCTGTCCCCCCTCCCCCCCCTCAAAGCCTCTGACCTCCTGCCCCCCCCCCTCGCAGCCTCTGACCTCCTGCCCCCCAGCCTCTGACCTCCTGCCCCCCCCCCCCTCGCAGCCTCTGACCTCCTGCCCCCCCCCCCTTCCAGCCTCTGACCTCCCTGCCCCCCCCTCGCAGCCTCTGACCTCCTGCCCCCCCTCGCAGCCTCTGACCTCCTGCCCCCCCCCCCCTCGCAGCCTCTGACCTCCTGTCCCCCCCCTCGCAGCCTCTGACCTCCTGTCCCCCCCCCCCCTTCGCAGCCTCAGACCTCCTGTCCCCCCCCCTTCGCAGCCTCTGACCTCCTGTCCCCCCCCCCCTCCAGCCTCTGACCTCCTCTCCCCCCTGTCCCCCCCTCGCAGCCTCTGACCTCCTGTCCCCCCCCCCCCTTCGCAGCCTCCGACCTCCTCCTCCCCCCCCTCCAGCCTCTGACCTCCTGTCCCCCCCCCCTGAGCCTCTGACCTCTGACCCCCCCCCCAGCCTCCCTCCTCCCCCCCCTCGCAGCCTCTGACCTCCTGCCCCCCCCCCCCCGCAGCCTCTGACCTCCTGTCCCCCCCCCCCCCCCCCTCCGCCCTCTGACCTCCTGTCCCCCCCCCCCTTGCAGCCTCCCCCCCCCTCCCCCCCCCCCCCTCCCCCCCCCCATCCCCCCTCCCCCCTCCCCCCCCCCCCCCCCCCCCCCCCCGCCCCCCCTGACCTCCTGTCCCCCCCCCCCCCTCCCCTCCCCCCTCCCCCCACCCCCCTGTCCCCCCCCCCCCCAGCCTCTGACCTCCTGTCCCCCCCCCCGCAGCCTCTGACCTCCTGTCCCCCCCCCTTCGCAGCCTCTGACCTCCCCCCCCCCCCCCCCCAGCCTCTGACCTCCTGCCCCCCCAGCCCCTGCCCCCCTCCCCCCCCCTGACCTCCCCCCTCCCCCCCCCCCCCGCAGCCTCTGACCTCCTGTCCCCCCCCCCGCAGCCTCTGACCTCCTGTCCCCCCCCCCCCCCCTCCCAGCCTCTGACCTCCTGTCCCCCCCCCCCCCCCCCTCCTGTCCCCCCCCCCTTCGCAGCCTCTGACCTCCCCCCCCCCCCCTCGCAGCCTCTGACCTCCCTGTTGCCCCCCCCCCAGCCTCTGACCTCCCCTGTCCCCCCCCCCCCAGCCTCTGACCTCCCCCCCCCCCCCCCCCCCCCTCTGACCTCCCCCCCCCCCCCCCCCCCAGCCTCTGACCTCCCTGTCCCCCCCCTCCCCAGCCCTGACCTCCCCCCCCCCCCCCCCCGCAGCCTCTGACCTCCCCCCCCCCCCCCCCCCCTCTGACCTCCCCCCCCCCCCCCGCAGCCTCTGACCTCCCCCCCCCCAGCCTCCCCCCTCCCCCCCCCCCCCCCCCCCCCCCTCTGACCTCCCCTGCCCCCCCCTCCATTTTCCCCCCCCTCCCCCCCCCCCCCCCCCCCCTCTGACCTTCCTCCCCCCCCCCCCCCCCCTCTGACCTCCTGCCCCCCCCCCCGCAGCCTCCCCCTCCTGTCCCCCCCCCCCCCCCCCTGACCCCCCATGCCCCCCCCCTCCCCCCCCCTGCCCCCCCGCCCTCCCCCCTCTGACCCCCCCCTCCCCCCCCCCCCCCCCCCCTCGCAGCCTCTGACCTCCTGCCCCCCCCCCGCAGCCTCTGACCTCCTGTCCCCCCCCCCGCCCTCCCTCCTGTCCCCCCCTCGCAGCCTCTGACCTCCTGTCCCCCCCCCCCCCCAGCCCCCTCCTGTCCCCCCCCCCCCCCCCCCCCCCTGACCTCCCCCCCCCCTCGCAGCCTCTGACCTCCTGTCCCCCCCCCCCCCTTCGCAGCCTCTGACCTCCTGTCCCCCCCCCAGCCTCCCTCCTGTCCCCCCCCCCCCTCCCCCCCCCCTCCACCCCCCCCCCCCCCCCCCCGCAGCCTCCCCCCCTCCTCCCCCCCCCCCCCCCCCTCCCCCTCTGACCTCCCCCCCCCCCCCCCCCTCCCAGCCCTGACCCCCCCCTGTCCCCCCCCCCCGCCCCCCCCCTCCCCTCCCTCCCCCCCCCCCCCCCCCCCCCCCCCCCCCCCTCTGACCCCCCCCCCCCCCTCGCAGCCTCTGACCTCCTGTCCCCCCCCCCCCAGCCTCTGACCTCCTGTCCCCCCCCTGCAGCCTCTGACCTCCTGTCCCCCCCCCCTCGCAGCCTCTGACCTCCTGTCCCCCCCCCCCCCCCTTCGCAGCCTCTGACCCCCTGTCCCCCCCCCCCAGCAGCCTCTGACCTCCTGTCCCCCCCTCGCAGCCTCTGACCTCCTGTCCCCCCCCCCCTCGCAGCCTCTGACCTCCTGTCCCCCCCCTCCCCCTCTCAGACCTCCTGTCCCCCCCCTTCGCAGCCTCAGACCTCCTGTCCCCCCCCTTCGCAGCCTCTGACCTCCTGTCCCCCCCCTTGCAGCCTCTGACCTCCTGTCCCCCCCCCCTCGCAGCCTCTGACCTCCTGTCCCCCCCCCCCGCAGCCTCTGACCTCCTGTCCCCCCCCTTCGCAGCCTCTGACCTCCTGTCCCCCCCCCCCCCTCGCAGCCTCTGACCTCCTGTCCCCCCCCCCCCCTTGCAGCCTCTGACCTCCTGTCCCCCCCCCCGCAGCCTCTGACCTCCTGTCCCCCCCCTTCGCAGCCTCTGACCTCCTGTCCCCCCCCCTTCCCAGCCTCTGACCTCCTGTCCCCCCCCTCAGCCTCTGACCTCCTGTCCCCCCCTTCGCAGCCTCTGACCTCCTGTCCCCCCCCCCCCCCCCCCCCCTTGCCGCCTCTAACCTCCTGTCCCCCCCCCAGCCTCTGACCCCCCCCCCCCCGCAGCCTCTGACCTCTCCTGTTGCCCCCCCCGCAGCCTCTGACCTCTCCTGTTGCCCCCCCCCCCTCTCGCAGCCTCTGACCTCTCCTGTTGTCCCCCCCCGCAGCCTCTGACCTCTCCTGTTGTCCCATCCGCAGCCTCTGACCTCTCCTGTCCCATCCGCAGCCTCTGTCCTCCCCTGTCCCATCTGCAGCCTCTGACCTCCTCTGTCCCATCCGCAGCCTCTGACCTCCCCTGAGTCAAGAGAGGGAGCGCAGCCAGGATGGGGTCATGGGAGAAGTCAGACATGTATGGACTGCGGAGAGGAAACTATGGGATAAAACCAGAGCCACCAAGCTGGAGCCGACTGACTGAGCCCTGCACGATGCACCTGAGAGGAGGTCAGTGACAGCACCGCCAGGCCAGTCTAGGGGGGGGGGGGTCAATACAATATTGTAAGGGGGCACTGATATAAAGGTTTCCCCCTTATATCAGTAAACCCCCTTATCTTAGTGTTTTCTTTCTCTGGTCACCAGAGTCCTCCCCACATTCCCAGAGTTCCCCTTTACATCATAGTATGCAGGATTCCACCTTACAGTGCAAGGGGGAACTCTGATGTAAAGGGCAATGCTGCAGACCCTGATGTAAGTAGGGAGGCTCTCTGAGGACACTGATGTATGGGGGGCTCTCTGGGGACCCCGATGTAAGGAGGGGCTTTATAGGGATGCTCTCTGGGGACCCTGATGTAAGGGGGGGTGCTCTCTGGGGACCCTGATGTAAGGGGGGTGCTCTCTGGGGACCCTGTTGTAAGGGGGGCTCTCTGGGGACCCTGATGTAAGGGGGGGCTCTCTGGGGACCCTGATGTAAGGGGGGTGCTCTCTGGGGACCCTGATGTAAGGGGGGTGCTCTCTGGGGACCCTGATGTAAGGGGGGGCTCTCTGGGGACCCTGGTGTAAGGGGGGGCTCTCTGGGGACCCTGGTGTAAGGGGGAGGCTCTCTGGGGACCCTGGTGTAAGGGGAGGCTCTCTGGGGACCCTGGTGTAAGGGGAGGCTCTCTGGGGACCCTGGTGTAAGGGGGGGCTCTCTGGGGACCCTGGTGTAAGGGGGGGCTCTCTGGGGACCCTGATGTAAGTGGGGTATCCACACTCAGTTATGTAAAGATAAATATATGGGGACCCTGATGTAAGGGGGGGATGCTCTCTGGGGCCCCTGATGTAAGGGGGGGGCAGGATCGGCACTGATGATTCCTGCATCGCATATATGGGAACCAGGACTGTGGTTCAGATAAGGGTATATAGAATGTCTGTTCTATATTGTTGTACTTATTCTTTGACTGTTTTGTTTAAAGGAGGGAGGATTGTATTGGGAGCGCAGAAGTGTCAGGTGTGACTGTGTGGCAATGGCAAATGGTTTACATAGCTCACGGCATCACGGGTCAGGGGGTTGTGTAATGTAAAGGGCCCCTCAGCAGAATTTTGCTTAGGGCCCCAGGGAGGTCAGGATTGTGTAATGTAAAGGGGTCCAGAGTTGAAGGGTGCTGTGTAATGTAAAGGGGTCCAGTGGTGCAGGGGGTTGTGTAATGTAAATGGGTCCAGTGGTGCAGGGGATTGTGTAATGTAAAGGGGCCCAGTGTTGCAGGGGGTTGTGTAATGTAAAGGGGCCCAGTGGTGCAGGGTTGTGTAATGTAAAGAGGTCCAGTGGTGCAGGGGTTGTGTAATGTAAAGGGGTCCAGAGTTGAAGGGTGCTGTGTAATGTAAAGGGGCCCAGTGTTGCAGGGGGTTGTGTAATGTAAAGGGGCCCAGTGGTGCAGGGGATTGCATAATGTAAAGGGGCCCAGTGGTGCAGGGGATTGCGTAATGTAAAGGGGTCCAGTGGTGCAGGGGATTGTGTAATGTAAATGGGTCCAGTGGTGCAGGGGATTGTGTAATGTAAAGGGGTCCAATGGTGCAGGGGGTTGTGTAATGTAAAGAGGTGCATGGGGGCTGTGTAATGTAAAGGGGTCCAGTTGTGGCGTGGAGGTACAAAGTAGTGACAGAGATATTGGGGGATGCAGGGGGCACAGTGGGGTGTTTTTTACATTTTAAAGTTGGGGGGATGCCAGATATAGGATCCGCCCCGGGTGCCAAATGCTCTAGGTAGGTGCGCCCCTGGGGCCCGGTGAGGATGAGGAATGTAAGTTTACTGTTAAGCCTCCCGGGCCCCGCAAGTCTGGCCGCAGTGCCGATCCTGACCTCCCTGGGGCCCTAAGCAAAATTCTGCTAAGGGGCCCTCTACTTGACCTGTGATGCCGTGAGCTATGTAAACCATTTGCCATTGCCACACAGTCACACCTGACACTTCAGTGCTCCCAAAACAATCCTCCCTCCTTTAAACAAAACAGTCAAAGAATAAGTACAACAATATAGAACAGAATGAGGTCCTCAGAGAGCCCCCCTTACATCAGGGTCCTCAGAGAGCCCCCCTTACATCAGGGTCCTCAGAGAGCCCCTCCCTACACCAAGGTCCCCAGAGAGCCCCCCTTACACAAGGGTCCCCAGACAGCCCCCCTTAAATCAGTTTCCTCAGAGAGTCTCCCCCTACATCAGGGTCCCCAGAGAGCCTCCCCCTACATTCGGGTCCCCAGAGAGCCCCCCTTACATCAGGGTCCCTAGAGAGCCTCCCCCTACATCAGGGTCCCCAGTGAGCCCCCTCATTTACATCAGGGTCCCCAGAGAGCCTCCCCCTACATTAGGGTCCCCAGAGAGCCTCCCCTTACATCAGGATCCCCAGAGAGCCTCCCCTTAAATCAGGATCCCCAGAGAGCCTCCCTTAAATCAGGATCCCCAGAGAGCCTCCCCTTACATCAGGGTCCCCAGAGAGCCCCTCCTTACATCAGGGTCCCCAGTGAGCTTCCCTACTTACATCAGGGTCCCCAGAGGGTATCCCCCTACATCAGGGTCCCCAGAGAGCCTCCCCTTACATCAGGGTCCTCAGAGAGCCTCCACTTACATCAGGGTCCTCAGAGAGCCCCTTCTTACATCAGGGTCCCCAGAGAGCCCCCCTTACACCAGGGTCCCCAGAGAGCCCCCCCTTACACCAGGGTCCCCAGAGAGCCCCTCCTTACATCAGGGTCCCCAGAGAGCCCCCCTTACACCAGGGTCCCAGAGAGCCCCCCCTTACACCATGGTTCCTTCCACCTCCTCCCACCTCTCCTCACTGCACTCTAAACGGCCAGCCAGAGGTGCAGGGGGATGCTGGGTCTTGGGGGGCCCCCCCCACAGTGCCGGGGCCCTAAGCAGCTTGCATAGTGTGCCTATAGGGCCGATCGGCTCTGTCTGGCCGTGTCCCGACACATGCAGCCGCATACAGCAGGAGGCAAGAGCAGAGTGGGTGGAACAGAACGCCCGAGCGCGCCTGTAAAGGGACATCGTTTTTGGCACATGAGGATGCTCTGGGGTCTGGACAGGAGGTAGAAAGGGAGTGGGAGACTGTCATCTGTTTTGCACTGTTTTGCAATTTTTTTGGGGGGGGGCCCATACAACATTTTGCTATGGGGCCCTGTGATTTCTAGTTACGCCCCTGCCTTAATGGCACCTCTTTGGAAATGTATTGGTTTTTCTCTGCATAAATTCCACTCTGTGACTATTTGTTACTTGATGGTTTTTGTACATAAATAATTTTATAATCAGTATGTTTTGATATCCTGTAGATGGTGATGTTTAATTCCCTTAGGAAGATAGGCAAATGATTAGCCGTTTGGAAACGCGTTGGAATTTTCACCTACTCTCATGGTTATCATCTCTGAACATCTGTTTTGTTTTTATCCTTTATGTGGAAATGTATATTTTTGCTATAAATCTTGTTATTTTGTTTACACAATAAATCTATACATTTTATATAATTCTATGTATCTATTTATCTATTTCAAAAACAATAGCGCCTGCTCATCGGGAGCCAGCGCTACACATGCTTTTCTGCAGCTTATACATTGAAGTATATTGAACCAAAAAAAGCACAGTTTTGCGTTAAAAATCAGTCCCTGACCTTTTCAAATACGCAGCAGCTGAAAAGGGCATAGATGTGAATGTGTCCCATAGGAAACAATGTAAATGAACTGTAGTGCTTTTCTGCAAAAAGCACCAAATACATAGATGTGAACCAGGTTTAAGATGTTTAGTAACATAATGGGGTTAAAAAAAAAAAAAAATTAGCCCTTTATAGCACAAAAAAAAGCAGATAATCACTACTGCAAGGGTTTCATTTTTTTTTTACTGTAGAACTGTGTAAGTAATATTTACAGTAGCGATTTGCTCTTTTTGTACTATAAAGGGCTCATTTTAGTTTTTTAACCCGTTCTGTTACTGGCCTATTAATCGATTATGAAAATAGTAATCGATTAATTTCATAATCGATTAGTTGTCGATTAATTGGTTAGTTGTTTCGGCCCTAAACCCCATTACATTTTTGTTTTTAGCTTCAGTTATGCTGTAAGGAGATGCTGAGGCTGCTGCTTCTGAAGTTTGCCTTGAAGTCAGCTTTTTTTTTCATTCAGCTGCTGGGCTGAATGAAAAAAAACTGAACCAATTCCCCATCCACATATTTGAGATGAATGGGGGATTCCTGACTGTTGCGTTATTGTATTCTGACAACGGGGAGACTCCCCTACTGTTAGTTTCGATAGAAAGCAAGGGAGATGTGTCCCATTAGAAAGAATAAAAATATTCTTCCCTATATGATATGAATGAAGTTTAGTAAAAGTCAAAAAATAAAGTTACACCAAAGCTCCTAAAAATCTCCCTAGAGCAGGTTAAGCCCATCCTGCCCCCACATATAAACACAAATGTAAGGTCACCTATCAGGGGCACCTACTGTATGTACAAAAGCTAATTCTGAATTTAGAAAACTCTGAATGAACACTCTACACACTGCTAAACACCCTCTCTAGCAATCTGCATAAAATAGGGATTTTTAGTTCACATACATTGCAATACATGTTCAAGCTGGCCAATTGCATCACCGTAATCCCTCTCAAATCCTAATAGAGATTTTATATATATATGTATGTATGTGTGTATATATATATGTGTATATATATACATATCTCTCTCTCTCTCTCACTCACTCTCTCTCTCTATATATATATATATATATATATATATATATATATATAATATATAGATAGATAGATAGATAGATAGATATATAGATAGATAGATAGATAAAGTAGGATTTGAGAGGGATTATTGTGTGTGTGTGTGTGTGTGTATATGTGTGTGTGTGTGTGTGTGTATATGTGTGTATATATATATATATATATATATATATATATATATATATATATATATATATATATATACACACACAGTATCTCACAAAAGTAAGTACACCCCTCATATTTTTGTAAATATTTTATTATATCTTTTCATATTTTATTATATCTTTTCAACACTGAAGAAATTACACTTGCTACAATGTAAAGTAGTGAGTGTACAGCGTGTATAACACACAGCCACACCACTAAGGGAAAATGTCCAAATTTAGCCATTTTCCCTCCCTGGTGTCATGTGACTCGTTATTGTTACAAGGTCTCAGGTGTGAATGGGGAACAGGTGTGTTAAATTTGGTGTTATCGCTCTCACTCTCTCATACTGGTAACTGGAAGTTCAACATGGCACCTCATGGCAAAGAACTCTCTGAGGATCATAAAAAAAGAATTGGTCCACATAAAGATGGCCTAGGCCAGTGATGGCGAACCTTGGCACCCCAGATGTTTTGGAACTATATTTACCATGATGCTCAACTACAATGCAGAGTGCATGAGCATCATGGGAAATGTAGTTCCAAAACATCTGGGTTGCCAAGGTTCGCCATCACTGGCCTAGGCTATAAGAAGATTGCTAAGATCCTGAAACTGAGCTGCAGCACGGTGGCCAAGACCATACGGCGGTTTAACAGGACAGGTTCCACTCAGAACAGGGCTCGCCAATGTCAACCAAAGAAGTTGATGAAGTGGTCTGATGAGACCAAGATAAACTTATTTGGTTCAGATGGTGTCAAGCATGTGTGGTGGCAACCAGATGAGGAGTACAAAGACAAGTGTGTCTTGCCTACAGTCAAGCATGGTGGTGGGAGTGTCATGGTCTGGGGCTGCATGAGTGCTGCCAGCACTGGGGAGCTACAGTTCATTGAGGGAACCATGAATGCCAACATGTATTGTGACATACTGAAGCAGAGCATGATCCCCCCTCCCTTCAGAGACTGAGCCACAGGGCAGTATTCCAACATAACGACCCCAAACACACCTCCTAGATGACCACTGCCTTGCTAAAGAAGCTGAGGGTAAAGGTGATGGACTGGCCAAGCATGTCTCCAGACCTAAACCCTATTGAGCATCTGTGGGGCATCCTCAAACAGAAGGTGGAGGAGCGCAAGATCTCTAACATCCACCAGCTCCGTGATGTGGTCATGGAGGAGTGGAAGAGGACTCCAGTGGCAACCTGTGAAGCTCTGGTGAACTCCATCCCCAAGATAGTTAAGGAAGTGCTGGAAAATAATGGTGGCCACACAATATTGACACTTTGGGCCCAATTTGGACATTTTCACTTAGGGTGTACTCACTTTTGTTACCAGCAGTTTAGACATTAATGGCTGTGTGAGTTATTTTGAGGGGACATCAAATTTACACTGTTAGACAAGCTGTACACTCACTACTTTACATTGTAGCAAAGTGTCATTTCTTCAGTGTTGTCACATGAAAAGATATAATAAAATATTTACAAAAATGACTTACTTTGTGAGATATTGTATATACATATAATGTCTTAGAGCTGCATGGTTCTGGATAAAATTAGAAATTGCTTAAAATAAAGATCACGATTCTCGGCGTAACTTCCCCCTGCATCCTAAACCATTGAAGTGTATTTTTGCCCAAAAAAATTGCTTTTGAGAGACCACTCCACAAATACAGTGTGGCATAAAATATTGCAACAATCGCCATTTTATTCTCTAGGGTCTCTGCTGAAAAAAATATATAATGTTTGGGGATTCTAAGTAATTTTATAGCAAAAAATACTGTTTTTAAAGTGGTCGTAAACCCTTACACACCACTTTTACCTACAGATAAGCCTATAATACCTGCACAGTTTAGGAGATATTTCCCATATATGCTTGCACCGAAATCATCAGCGTATGCGCACTGAAGAAGGGGCACAATCGTGCCGTTTCTAAAGGAGGCATGCCATCGGCTCCCACACGCATGCGCGGGAGTAATGGCACGTGACTCCGGCCAGTCACAGAGCCGGAGTCCACGGCCCCAAAAGGAAGAGGGGTGAAGGTGGATGCAGCCACCAGCGGGGGACTTCAGGTGCTTCGTAAGTAAGTGGCACATAATGGGCTAGTATGTGATGCATACTAGCTTCTTATGCTTTTTCTTTGCAGGGAATAAAAGAGGAAGTAAAACCTAAGGGTTTACTTCCTCTTTAATTTGTAAGCAACAAGTGTCAGAAAAACGCTTATTTTTTTTTTTAGTGATTAAAGCGGAGTTCCGCCCACCGCTATAAAAATGAAAAGCCAGCAGCTGCACATACTGCAACTTCTGACTTTTAATAATCGGACACTTGCCTGCCCTGGAGTTCAGCGATGTTGGCACTGCAGCTGATGTTTCCATGAGCTGTCGGGTGCTGCTGCTACCATTGCGAGTAAGGGAACCTGGCAGTGTAGCCTTATGGCTTCACACCGGGAACCCTACTGTGCATGCGCAAAGCTCAACTCCTCTCTTCTACTGACCCGGCGGCCAGGGAAGGAGGGAGCCCAAGTGGTGACGCAAATATCCACGGCTGAGGCTCATGGAAGGGGGGACAGGACACCTGTGAAAGACAGGTATCCTCTCCCCCTCCCTCCCGAAAGGTGCCAAATGTGGCCCCGGAGGGGGGAAGGAGTACAATGAGAGGAAGTTCCACTTTTGGGTGGATCTCCGCTTTAAACTCATTTGCAGACCGAGTTCATCCCTTTGATCTAAAAGTACCAAATGATGCAATGTTTCTTTTTATCTCTGCACTGAGCAATGTTGTGATAAATTTGGCAGGCTGCATTTTTCTTAAAGGGGGGTTGAATCAAGATCGATTAATCGTGCAGCTCTAATCTATCTCTATCTTAGATGGAATGATATATATATTTCCTATATTTTTGAAAATTTTTGAAAAAAAACGCATTCTTTTTTATTTTTTGCTATAATAAATATCCCCCAAAAATATATAAAAAAAAACATTTTTTTTCCTCAGTTTAGGCCGATACGTATTCTTCTACATATCTTTGGTAAAAAAAAAAATTATTGATTGGTTTGCGCAGAAGTTATAGTGTTTACAAGATAGGGGATAGTTTTATAGCATTTTTATTTAAAAAAAAATTTTATTAGTAATGGCGGCGATCAGCGATTTTTATTGCGACTGCGACATTATGGCGGACACATCGGACATTTTTGACACATTTTTGGGACCATTGTCATTTATAGAGCAATCAATCCTATTTAAATGCATTGATTCCTGTATAAATGACACTGGCAGTAAAGGGGTTAACCACAAGGGGGCAGTGTAGGGGTTAAGTATGCCTAGGGGTCTGTTTCTTACTGTGGGGGGGGCCTGGCTGTCAGCTAGTGAATGCTGATCTCTGCTCCAATCACAGGGAGCAGAGATCAGCGTCACTAGTTGCTAGGCAGAACGGGCAGATGCTGTTTATTTCCGCATCTCCCCGTTCAGCCATCCCGTGAGACGATCGCGGGTGTCCCTGCGGCGATCGAGTCCGCGGGACCCGCAACCGGCCTCACGGGGGTCCCGACCGGCGTGGGAGCGCGCCGCTCCCGATGGCACGGAGGCATTAAAAAAGTTATTATATAAAAATTATATATATATTAAGGTGTGAGAGTGTAAAAACTAACTAATAGCACCTAAAATTAATGGCTAATAAAACATCATAAGCAGGTACATAAAAAAGTCAGATATACATATAAAAGCATATAAGTGAACATATGGTAAAATAAGTGTCTACAGATATAAAATTCCAAAGTGCATGGTAGATTAGTGAACAAAGTATAATATCCTTGGTGTGCTAGTGCAGGTGTGCACAGCTAAAAACGATTAAGTGATTGAGTGCAAAATAAAAACGATTGATGTAATCACATGAGATATGTGATGAGTAGAGATATGTGCAAAAATGTTGCACTAAAGTGAACGGTAAAAACAATAGGTATAGAGTGCAGAGTATGAAAGCATACAGAATAGTATAACCATTAAAGGCTGGATGACTAAGCCAAAATATATATAAATACGAGAAAAAAATAAAATAAAAAAAATAAATAAAATTCCTGGCAGAATAGAAAGCTACCAATAGGCAGATTGCAGTTAAAAAAATATATATATATATAAACTAGGTGCAAACGCAAAGTGCACACACAAATATCCTATAAATAAAATCGCACGTTGCAGGACGTGCAGATTAAAAAGTCATATGCGACTATATATGCGACTATGCTGCATGCAATGAAAGGTTATGAAAGGTTGCAACGCAGGATAGTCCGGATGGTGGATAACCTTTCATAACCTTTCATTGCATGCAGCATAGTCGCATATATAGTCGCATATGACTTTTTAATCTGCACGTCCTGCAACGTGCGATTTTATTTATAGGATATTTGTGTGTGCACTTTGCGTTTGCACCTAGTTTATATATATATATATTTTTTTAACTGCAATCTGCCTATTGGTAGCTTTCTATTCTGCCAGGAATTTTATTTATTTTTTTTATTTTTTTTCTCGTATTTATATATATTTTGGCTTAGTCATCCAGCCTTTAATGGTTATACTATTCTTCTATACTATCTATACTATTCTATATCTATACTATTCATCACATCATTCTAATGTTTACCGAAAACGGAATGAGGCCTACAAAGAAAAGAACACAGTACCTACAGTGAAATATGGTGGAGGTTC
>CM053029.1:553217625-553250640 GCA_028564925.1 Lithobates sylvaticus | reverse complement strand
GCAATACCCAGCCAATACTCTGCAATACTTTGCCATACCCTGCCAATACACTGCCATACCCAGCTATACTCTGCAATACCCAGCCATACTCTGCAATACCCAGCCATAGTCTGCAATACCCAGCCATACTCTGCCATACCTAGTGATACCCAGCCATACTCGGGGATACCCAGCCATACTCAGCCAATATTACAGTGGGGGAGATGTCCATTACAGTGGGGGGAGATGTGGATACAGTGGGGGAGATGTGGATATTACAGTGGGGGAGATGACGTGGATATTACAGTGGGGGAGATGACGTGGATATTACAGTGGGGGAGATGACGTGGATATTACAGTGGGGGAGATTGCGGATATTACAGTGGGGGAAATGTGGTGAGATTGTGGATATTACAGCGGGGACTATATGGTGGTGGAGATTTCACACGTTTTTGCAAATTCAATGATTATTTCCAATCTGTGACTTTTTTGATCTCTTGCACCCCTACTGATGGGGACATTGCTGGAGACACCACTGATGGGGACATTGCTGGAGACACTGCTGATGGGGATATTGCTGGAGACACTGCTGATGAGGACATGGATGGGGTCACTGCTGATGGGGACACTTCTGATGGGGACATGGATGGAGTCACTGCTGATGTGGACACTGCTAAAGGGAACACTGATGATGAGGAGTCTCTGATGGAGGACACTGATGATGAGGAGTCTCTGATGAGGGACACGGATGTGTGGAAGGCTCTGATGAGGATACAGGTGCGTGAAAGGCTCTGATGGGGACACAGGTGTGTGGAAGGCTCTGATGGGGACACAATGTACAAGGAGACTCTGATGGAGGACACAGATGTGCAGAAAGGCTCTGATGGGGACACAATATGCAAGGATACTCTGATGGGGGACACAGATGTTTGGAAAGGCTCTGACGGGGGACACTGATGTTTGGAAAGGCTCTGACGGGGGACACCGATGTTTGGAAAGCCTCTGACGGGGGACACAGATGTGTGGAAGGCTCTGATGGGGACAAACATGCGGAAAAGCTCTGATTGGGACACGGACGTGCGGAAAGGCTCCAATGTGGACACAGGTGTGCAAGGAGTCTCTGGGGCACAGATGTGCAAGGAGACTCTGATGGGGACACAGATGTGATGGAGACTCTGTTGGAGACGCAGTTGTATGGGAGACTCTGTTGGAGACGCAGTTGTATGGGATGACTCTGATGGGGAAACAGATGTGAGGGGAAATCTGAGAAACAGATATAAAGGGGGATCTTGAGGACCACACAGACATAAGGGGGGACTATGATGAGGACTTGATATAAGCGTAAACTCTCAAATCTTTTCCTTGTTCAGATATCTCCTTCAGTTATAGAAGGAAAAAAGAAAAGAAAAGTGGACAGCGAGTGCCGCCTGTTTAATGAACAATGGAACATAAAGTACTTTTTTGTACAAGCAGGCGATAAAGCCTCATGTCTCATATGCAACGAAACTGTTGCCGTTTTGAAGGAGTACAATTTGCGTCGGCACTATGAGACAAAACATGAACAAAGTTATTCCAAATTCACAGGAACACAGCGTTCGGAAAAATTTAAATCGATGCAACGCAATTTGCTTTCCCAAAAAGCTCTATTTACGCAAAAGAAAAGTGAAAATTAAGCTTTAACTCGGGCCAGTTACAAAGTAGCTTATGCCTTGGCTAAAAGAGGAAAACCATTCACTGACGGAGATCTCATCAAGGAGTGTATGATGGAAGCAGTGGAAGAGTTATGCCCAGAAAAAGCTAATTTGTTCAAAACTATAATGCGGCGTACACACGATCGGTATTTCCGATGGAAACAGTCCGATGGGAGCCTTTCATCCGATTTTCCGACCGTGTGTATGGTCAACGGTCTTTTTCTGTCGGAATTTCCGGCGGACTTTGAATTGAGAACCTGTTCTCAATTTTTCCGACGGAAAACCTTTCTATCGGATTTTCCGATCGTGTGTAGGCAATTCCGACACGCAAAATTCAGACGCATGTTTGGAAACAATTCGACGCATGCTCGGACGCATTAAACTTCCCTTTTATAGTGCTGTCGAACGTGTGTTATGCCGCTGTGTTATTGACCGTCGGAATTTGGTGTGATCGTGTGTAGGCAACACAGCTTGAGCAGAATTCCGTCGGAATTCCGTTGGAAAAACCGTCAGAGTTTTTTCTGACAAGAATTCCGATCGTGTGTACGCGGCATAAGTCTTGCACCAAATACTGTTGCTCGTAGAATTGATGATATAGGAAGCAATATAGTTAATCAAATTGCAGAAAAAGCAAAAAATGTTCTGGTGTATTCTCTTGCACTTGATGAGTCAACTGATGTGTGATACATCCCAACTTTTAGTATTATTACATTCATATCAGTAGTGAGAAACAGGCATCCTTTCTTAACATATTGCACTTAGAGGCGCCCCTTTTTTGTTCTTTATCTTGTCTTTCAGAGCCTGCTTCACTCCTAAGGGAGCTGCCTTTTGTGCTATTGTTTAATTGTTTTATCAGTATTATCATTTTTATGGACATTTAGTTTTACTTTATATCGGGACTTTTTTAAGCTAAATAATCTCATTGTATTGTACAGATAGCCTTTCACTTAAATACATGTTCCTCTATGCTAATGTTACTTGACCCTAACGTAGTGCCTGTACCTGTCTTTGCACCATTCCTCTCTCTTTTTTATTTTTTCCATAAAATTTTTATTGTGACTAAGAACAAAAACAGAAGTCCATTCCTCTCTTTTTATTCACTATCATTATTGTCCAAGGCTGAACACTCCCAGGAAAAAAATGTATCTATGGCCCTGTATGGAGGAGATCTGTGTAAGTTTTATAATATCCCACGTTTAGTCTGTCTGGGCCCTGGACTCTTGCCGGGTTTCATTTATTTGAGCGCTATTTTGGCTTCTTCTTCTGATAGTGGGTATTCTAGATCTCCTGCTATAGAGTTTTAAATCTGGGTGGATTAGCTACTGTCTTGGTCTATCTGCCTTAGAGGAGTCTGTTGGGGACAGGTTGTATAATTGCGAGTAGCAATCGACAAATTGCTTGGGAATGTCAGGGTTGGAGTTGATTTTACGGCCTGATAGGTCAATTAAGGTGTGTATTGTCAAGGCTGCTCTCTTGGATTGTAGGGCCCTCGCTAGGAGTTTTCCGGGTTTGTTACCAAACTCGTAAAATAATTTCTGAGATAAGATATATTTATGTTTAAATTTTTTGCCCAATTCTTCTAAAAGTTCTGGCCGGAGACACATTTAACAGTGAAAGACAGTGAAAAATCAATACACCTCTAACTGTAGCTGCGAATGTTGTAACCTGCATATTGGAAATCTTTTATATTACTGATATCTCTTAAACTGCAGATGATTCATATAGGTTTAACTATAAATTCTAAATATTCTAAATGTTTTGTTTATATAATATAAAATGCTGAGTAAATACTATGCAAATAAATACTGTGCAAATATATAAACAGTGCTATATAAATATCAAAGTACAAAAATAGTAGTGTATAATTGACTCAACGTATAACTTAATAGCAGCGGTGTGTCTATTTCTCTTAGTGACAAGTGAAAAAAGTTCATAAATATATAAAGTCCAGATTGTGAATAAATAAATAGGTAAGTGATTTTCCAAGTGTCTTCAGTCACAGTTTCAAAGTGGAGTCTTCTGACTGACTTGAATCTACCACCACACCACGTGATCACACTCCCTCTGAAAGGCCCACTCACACTCTCGTGTTTGGCAGATGCGTTTTTTACCCACTCCAGGGGTTAATGAAGGATGGCTTGTTTGATCCGTTTAACTCTCAATGCGATTCCATATGTAAAACAATGAGTAAACCAATTACCTCCTCGTAGCTCGTTGTTCGTTGGCTAGGGGTTCCCAGGGTTAGTACCCAGTAACTTCAGATGCTGACACACAAAAGTCCTGTTTAGGATTTTTATTCTGCAGGGGTAACATCCAACTATAAGGCCCCTTTCACACTGGAGCGGTTTTCAGGCGGTACAGTGCTAAAAATAGCACCTGTACACCGCCTGAAAAAAACGGCCCCATTCACTCCAGTGTGAAAGCCGGCGGGCTTTCACACTGGAGTGGTGCGCTAGCAGGACGGCAAAAAAAGTCCTGCTAGCAGCATCTTCGGAGCGGGATAGGAGCGGTGTATTCACCGCTCCTATACAGCTCCTTCCCATTGATTTGAATGGGACACCGCGGTAATACCACTGCAATACCGCCGCAATACCGCCGCAAAGCGCCGCTACGGCGGCGCTCTGTGGGGGATTTTATCCCTTTTTCGGCCGAATCCCGACGGCAAAACAACGGTAAAGCAGCGCTAAATATAGCGCTGCTTTACCGTCACCGCGGCTCCCGCCCCAGTGTGAAAGGGGCCTAACACAGTCTCAATTAGGAATAGAGGGCACGGATGATAAAACTCAGGCACTTAGAACCGCTGACATCAATTGAATGTCTCTCAGATAACCCAGAGTTTAGCCACTCGCAACTGGGCGCTTCACTGCTGGATAAACCTCTAACATTAGATTTAGCAGCCAACATGTGATCCGTAAAATTCGCGAAGTCTCTGCCACAGACTAGATTGTAACTGAAGATAAAATAGGAACCTTTCCCACAGTACCTGGATCTCTCAGCCTTCTTGGCGATACTGTGAGAAGTGTGGTTTCTCCAGTGTCCATACAACTCAGCTCCCAGGCTCTTACCGAGCAGCCAGCTTGTTGGCCCTCCTACGAAGAGTCCTCCCCTGGTCGCTTGTACGAGTTTCCGTGTCTCTCCAATACCGAGAGCACACCAGGACACCTCTGAATCCTCCTTCAGTTACTGGCCTCGAACTAGCCAGTTCCGAGGCTCGGGAACGGATGGATCCCCACCCCAGGCCATGAGGGCCTCTGGGGCTGGTCAGGGTGACAATGCTTACGGGGACGGCAGACACTCCTGGGTCTGGGACCCCTCATGGGGCTGGTCCAGACTGGAACCAGGAATCAAAGAGCAAGCCGAACCCTGAACACGTGACTTCAGCATCTTAAATACCCCTTCCCAGACTACACAGCGGGGCCAGGGGCGCCCACTGATTGGATCTGAGAAAGATTGGTACCTAACACGTCCAACCAGGCTTGGTTCTCAACCTGTCACAGGTGCCTCACTGCACCTATCACAAGGCAGAACTCCAGTACAGCCCAGCCAAACTGATGCCAAAGTAAAAACCTGTACAATTAGCCCCCAGAAGTCTGTTACGGTTCTGGAAAACTAAATTTTCATATATAGCGCACACTTTAGTAAAGTGTCGGCGCTACAGGAATATAAACATGTCTGTAGCTTTTCCTTTTCGTGGTGTGCAGAGGAATTGGTAGTTTACAGATCTAGGAAGGAAGATAAGGAAGGAAGATATTCTTCGCTGCAGCTCACAGGAAGTGACAAGGACATGACATGGCAGGATCAACAAGTATTCTCTGTGTTTGCTGAAAAAGTTCATGCTTGGGAGAGAAAAGGAAAACTAATGCAGACCTCATCAGGACTGTAATCTGTAATGTATTACAATCTTGTTCTTTGGCTTAGTTATCCTTTAAGAAGTTGAACTTCCACCTGATGTAAACCCAAAATGAGATGATCGAGAATGGTGGTCTTCCATCTGTGGCCGATGGGACAGATGTGGCACTTTGCCTGCCTTTATCCGGCCCTTGGGGCATTATTTCTGTCATTGCTACTGGGCATTATTCCTTCTACTGACACCAACAATGAGGCAACAATGAGGCATCATTCTTTTCATTGACACCAAAAGTGGGACATATTTCTGCAAACACAACATTCCTCCAGACACAACTCTGGAGCAATGAACAAGGGAGGCACAGCAGACAACACCATTGTCAATTTGGGGGGAGGGTAGTGTTAAATGTATTAGCAGATTTAGATACTGTGACCCAACCAGGGCAGTGGCTTTTGGAGGGGACTGCATGGTAGCTTCTTGCCTACTGACTATGGGCCCTGGCATTCGAGGGAGATACAAGAATTCAGGAAGATTTCCTGTTATATAATGCAAGATGGCATTACCACATTTAACAGTCAAGGAAGCCATGATGGTCTCTGCCAACTTGAAACTCAGTGAGAAGATGATGTGAAAAGAAAGCTGGTTTAATGAGATTTGGACAGCCCTGGGTCTTCTTGAATACTGGTGCTGAACTGTCTGGGTGGGCACTGACCTGAGTCACCTAGGCTTGTCTAGGCGACTAGTTGTTAATTAGCTTACTGTTTAATTAGCTTACTGTTTGTTATGTTAGGTGTTCATTAGATTTAGTGACATTACTGTTTACAGTTGCATTGTTTAGGATAATGTAAACAAGATCTTACCTGATTTTGTGTGGTATATATTCTGTGCAAATTTACAATAATGTGAGTTCCAATTTGCACCTAAGCTAGTGTTGTCTAGTTCTTGGGTGCAATACTGAGCTATAATACCTGGCTCCAGAGTGGAGGAAGCTATATCTTGGTGGAAGCACCCAGGCGGGTGCCAGGCGGTCCATCACAGATACACCAACAAATTGAAGCCAAACTGCAGCTCACACTTCATAATCAGTTACAGCTATTTTTTCCTATTGAGATAAAGGTTTTACATGAATAAATAAAAGCTGAATATTTGAATTACCCCTTACACTGTTAAGTGGTTTGTCTTTTTCATATAAACCAGGGCTGCACGTCCGTGGGAGCCCTCTGATGCAACCTCCTGTTTTGGGATTGCGGGCCAGCAAGCCCAGATCGCAGGTTCCCGACCCGCCATCCCAGAGCATCAGTGTTCTTAGTGGATCCGGCGCTAGAAGAAGCATGGCTGTGAAGGGAGCAGAGCACCATAGCTTTCTGTATAGCGCCGGCTCCTGTCACTGGTGGAGTGATAACAATTGCACTCCACCTGGGACAGCAACAGCCGGAAATACCTGTAGCAAGGGAGATTCTTGAATGGAAGATTATTATTAAAGGTCAGTTTATATTCTAATATCACGTTGTATATATGGGAATATCTGTTCTGCAGTGGTTACTCTGGATTGCTTTCAAACTAATCCGCAGGTGCACCTGTGGGTTACCTGCACTGAGCCATAGACTTCTGTTATTACCTGCGGGTTTGGCGCACTTTCTGAAAGTGCACCAAAAATCCTGAATGCACTTTCAGAAAGTGTACCACACCTGCAGGATATGATAGAATTCTATGGCAACGTGCAACTAACCCGCAGGAATGCCACAGTTGCACTGTGCTGCACCCATGGTGCGAGTAAATTGCAGCGCACCAGTGTGAAAGCAGCTTAAGGACCCTTTCACACAATAGGTCCGATCGGGTCCGCCTGTCCATTCTTTTAGGCGGACCCAATCAGACCGTCCAATCACCTCTATGGAGCGGCAGACGTAAACAGACTTGTGTCTGTTTACACCCGCCTACCTCCAATCCGATTCTCTAAAAAAAGCAGAAGGTGATCCGTCCCCTTCAATCTGGGAGATTAGAGGGCCCATAGAGTACAATGGGCTGTGTCTGCTCTGCATATGCGGAGTGGACACGGATCTGTCATCCTTCCGCTCCCCTCATTGTGGCCCACGACTGGTTACCAAGTTGCTTAAAGCGGAGCTTCACCCAAAAGGGGGAGTTCTGCTTTAAGCATTCCTCCCCCCATCCCCTGCCACATTTGGCATGTCATTTTTTTTTTTTGGGAGGAGAACGAGTACCTAGTTTTGACAGGTACCCGCTCCCATTTCAGGCCACCTAGGCGATCCGACCGGAAGTTCTCTTTTTCTCCTCCCTCCATGCATTCTTCTGGGACACATCACAGGTCCCAGAAGATTGCCCGGCCATTTAGGAGGCACAGCACGGCTCGGAGATGCGCAGTGCGCACCCGGCTGTGAAGCCGCAAGCTGTTACAGCTGGGTGCCCACAGTTGTAATGCCAGGGCCGGGGAGAGGAGAGGGAGAGAACTGAATGTTCGGGTGGCCGCATCGCTGGATCGTGGGACAGGTGAATGTGTACTTATTAAAAGTCAGCAGCTACACTTTTTGTACCTGCTAGCTTTTAATAAACACAAAAAAGACTGGAACTCCGCTTCAAGTGTCACTCTTGCTTCAAAAGGTTGGGCAACCCTGATATAAACTGATACATCCTGCTGGAGAGCTTGTGCTTTTGAAAAACAACAGACTTACTGACTGGATCACTAGAGGAAAACAGAACAAAAGAAAAACTAAGGCTGGGTTCAGATATATGCAAATTTAATTGTCTATCTATGGCCGCCGCTGCCACTACCTATTCAGGCGCAGGGTGCCAGAATTACATTTGCAGGGGGTGGTTTTGAAGCTCCTGATTATAGGCTCTAATAGGCGTCAAAAAATGTGACCTTTGAGCACTATGCTGGGCGCTCGCAGGTCACTCAGCTGTGTTAGAAAAGCAAATGAATATTCGCTTTCCTAACACTAAACCGCCTCTCCGCCAATCAGGTGCTCGGATCTGTTACCCGTCACCTGATTGGCTGAAGCGACAGGCGCTGTGATTGGATGCCAGGCATCCAATCATAGCAGAGGACAGGAAGAGAGGACGGGAGAAGACATCAAGAAGCTGTCCCACCTAAACAGGTAAGTGCAGACGGCGGGCCGGCGGGGGGGCACACTGGCAGCATTTGATATGGCACAGTGGCTGCGTTTGATGGGGCACAGTGGGAGCAATTGATGAGCACAGTGGCGGCAAATGATGGGCACAGTGGGAGCAACTGATGGGCACAGTGGCGGCAATGGATGGGCACAGTGGCTGCATTTGATGGCACAGTGGCTGCTTTTGACTTTCCAAACTACAAATCATTATCACGAATATATATACATAGATAAATATCGAATGTCAACTAATACGAAAGAAATTATAGCAGATATAACGAATGAATTTGACATGATTTGAGATTCAGTATAACGAATATCGACACTCTACGAATAATAACAAATTATCCGTAATATAACGAATATAACAGAACGAAATTATGTATTTTATGAATGAAAACGAACCGAAACTAAACGAAATTTCCCATTGTGCACAAGTCTAGTGGCTGCATTTGATGGGCACAGTGGCTGCGTTCGATGGCACAGTGGCTGCGTTTGATGGGCGCAATGGCTACGTTTGATGGGCGCAGTGGCTGCGTTTGATGGGCACAGTGGCTGCGTTTTATGGGCGCAGTGGCTGTGTTTGATGGGCACAGTGGCTGTGTTTGATGGGCGCAGTGGCTGTGTTTGATAGGCGCAGTGGCTGTGTTTGATGGGCGCAGTGGCTGTGTTTGATGGGCGCAGTGGCTGCGTTCGATGGCATAGTGGCTGCGTTTGATGGGCGCAGTGGCTACATTTGATGGGCGCAGTGTCTACGTTTGATGGGTACAGTGGCTGCGTTTGATGGGCACAGTGGCTGTGTTTGATGGGCGCAGTGGCTGTGTTTGATGGGTGCAGTGGCTGTGTTTGATGGGTGCAGTGGCTGTGTTTGATGGGCGCAGTGGCTACATTTGATGGGCGCAGTGGCTGTGTTCGCTGGCATAGTGGCTGCATTTGATGGGTGCAGTGGCTGCGTTTGATGGGTGCAGTGGCTGCGTTTAATGGCACAGTGGCTGCATTTGATTGATGGCACAGTGGCTGCGTTTGATGGGCGCAGTGGCTGCATATGATGGCACAGTGGTTGCATTCCATGGCACAATGGCTGCGTTTGATGGCACAGTGGCTGCATTTTATGGTCACAGTGGCTGTGTTTGATTGAGGCAGTGGCTGCATTCGATGGCACAGTGGCTGCGTTTGATGGGCACAGTGGCTGCGTTTGATGGGCACATCTGCTGCGTTTGATAGGCACAGTGGCTGCGTTCAATGGGCACAGTGGCTGCATTTAATGGAGCGCAGTGGCTGTGTTCGATGGTACAGTGGCTGTGTTTGATGGGCACATCTGCTGCCTTTTAAGGGCACATCTGCTGCGTTTGATGGCACAGTGAGGCTGTAATTGACAGGGTTTTTTTCAGAATTTTTCAGTTTGTGCCCCCCCCCAAAAATTTTGAGCACCGGCCACCACTGAAATCTTCTCTAGTATGATGAAAAGGTTCCTGAAATCATTAGCTACATTGTAGTTTTGCTACATAATACAAATATGTACAGTGGAGATGAGGTTGAGCTCTGCAGCTTTTTTCAGTTTGGATGTTGCCATGTAGTTCCGATGATCAGAGCTCCTATTATCCCCGGATTGTGTTTCTGTAGAGACAGATCGTTGCTCGGTGCCTGGCAGCACAAGACATGCAGAGTATAGGAGAGTGTAGGAGAGTATAGGAGAGTGGCCCCCCATTGGAGGGATGGGATGTATCGCAGCTCAGGCGACGAATCGCACTTTTGCTGTCTTCCCAGATCCTCTTTGAGATCACAGCGGGAGGGGCCCTTGGAGTTTAAAAGCAACTTGTCCGCGGGGCCCCCCAGAGTTATCACCAGAGAAGAGGAGACACCGCTCATCATCGGCCGATCCACCTTCAGCACCATGGACAGCTCTCCGCTCCTCATCCGACTCCTGGGGGCCAGTGTCCTCCTCGTCTGCCTCTGCCGGGGCCAGTCCTCCAGGGAGCTCTCCTCCGAGGACTTCGAGGTCAAGAAGATGCCCACATCCTCCGAGAAGGAGCTGGTCAGTCTCCCTTCCACCCCCCAACATATTGCAGGCACTCACACCTTCTCCATGTAGAATAGGGAGGACCGTTCCCCATTCTTCATCAGAGTCAGTGAGTGCTCAGCTTGTTTCTGCTGCTCTTATACCTGCTGATTGAAGTGTGTGTTCCCTATAGGTAGAGGCAATGGAAGAACTGCTGGGCAAATTCCAGGACAGGTACCCCATGTATCAGAAGAGAGCCCAGATCCCAATGGTGAGCTTCTCTAATCCCATTTATTACATTGTACTTATTAGAAATGAGCCACAATCAAAATCACACATACATTCTGTTTTATAAAGTATATGCAGTGGGAAATATTAGTCCAAATACATATAATATTTATTTACACACTCACACTGAAATACCTATAATACATGCTTACAATAATATGTATATATATATATATATATATATATATATATATATATATATATATATATAAATAAAGTATTATTTTAGCGTGTAAGTGTGTGAATGAACATGTATTTATGATATATTTTGCACATAATTGTCCATATATTATTTATATTATATTTAATATTCATTTATTTACGTATATATATATATATATATATATATATATATATATATATATATATATATATATATATATATATATATATATATAGTGTATAAATATATATTTAAGAGTGTGTGTAAATGAATATTATATTTTTTATATGTTGTGTGTGTATATATATATATATATATATATATATATATATACACAGAGAGCAACATCACACATAGATTCAGTTTTTTAAAGTAAATGCAATGTAAAATATTACTCAGTCCAAATACATATAGTACATGCTTGCAAATATATATATATATATATATATATATATATATATATATATATATATATATATATATATAATAAAATTACATATATCATTTTATTTTAGAGGGTGTGAATGAATGTGTATTTATGCTATATTATATTTTGCACATTATTCTCTCTCTCTCTCTATATATATAGTGTGTAAATATAGATTTAAGAGTGTGTGTAAATGAATATTATATTTATTATATATTTATAGTTACCAACCTGCATATTGTTGCAGGATGCAGGTTGGTAACTATAAGGGGCAGGAATGCCTGAAGTTGCTATGTTACTGGCTATCAATATATACTTACTGCCCTGTAAACTCTTAGTATTATATATTTATTATATAAATGTTTTTTTTTTGGGGGGGGGGGGGGGTCCGCCTGGTTACTTGTATAGATGATACTGTTAAACTATATATATATATATATATATATATATATATATATATATATAGATATATATAAAATCTTAAAATTGTTTGCACACTTTTTTTATACTCAGCTAAATAAAAAAGGGGTGAAAACTTTTTGAAGACCACTATATATATACTGTCAAAAAGGTGGACTGCACATCCTGTGTGTCGGGTGCTGGGAACAGACAGGCTCCAATCTGCCACTACTATTCTATACCAATAAGTCGCTGCACTCCCTAAAGTTCCTTGTTTAGTATTTACTTGCTTTATATGTAGCGAACATCTTCTGACTTCTGACATGTGCATGATGTTTACTACAAATAAAGAAATGAATATAAAGTAAGTAATAATAATAGTACATAATAATAATAAAAATATATACAAAAAAAAAGTTTTGAGAGTGCAATGACCTGAGAGGGGTTTTGCAGCACAAAAGAGAGCTTTATTTATTGCTCACATACATATATCACACTAGTGATACTTCAGGCATCCCTGCCCTTTCTGAAGCTCGAGGGATGCCCGAAACATCACTGCTGTGATAAATGTATGTGTGAGTAATGAATATAGCTCTCTTTTGTACTGTAGCCCCTCTTGGTTTTTATTTGTGGTGGTTAGGGGGATCTACCTGGATGCTTCTGCATCGCTGTTCACCCTTACACACCATATATATCATGAACAATATAACATTTAAATACACCTTTGCACACTCTTAAAGTATTACACAAATGCCAAAAAGCAAAAGTCTGCCCTGATGCAGTCAGGAGAAACTGGTATAAGTAATTAGCACTAATCCTGCAGCCCACATTCAGGTGATAGAAATATTTCCATCGCAATGTAATCAGCATAGAAAAGAGATTTGAGTACTATCATGAGCCACTTTGTCACCCTAAGAAAGTAAGTGTGTTAGGACTGTACCCCCCTCTCTTCTCCATAACAGGGGGAGGTGTTTTGTAGTCCACGGAGATAGCAGGAAACAATGCTGGAAGGTATCAGCGCACAAAATATCTGGCTGGATGATCAGCTATTTTATTTTATTTTTTTATGCACTTGTCGAACAGCTATAAAAACACTTCAATGAGGGAGAATGTAAGATATATTTATTGCAAGAGTTTACATGCACTTAAATAATTAAAGGAGAGTGCAGGAACTTATGACACCAACACCAGTCGAAACCACCTGGGAGTACAATAAAGCTGTTCCAGGGTTTTCCAATGTAGTCTACCATCATGGATCCAGACATGTACACTATGTGGATGATGTACTAAAATAGGCTGTTCACTTTGAAAGGGAATCTTCCCTTATGCAGCGTACACACGGTCGGAATTTCCGATGGAAACAGTCCGATGGGAGCTTTTCATTGGATTTTCCGACCGTGTGTATGCCCAACGGTCTTTTTCTGTCGGAATTTCCGACGGACTTTGGATTGAGAACCTGTTCTCAATTTTTCAGACGGAAAACCTTTCTATCGGATTTTCCGATCGTGTGTAGGCAATTCCGACGCGCAAAATTCCGACGCATGCTCGGAAACAATTCAATGCATGCTCGGAAGCATTAAACTTCACTTTTATAGTGCTGTCGAACGTGTTTTAAGCCGCTGTGTTACAGACCGTCGGAATTTGGTGTGACCGTGTGTAGGCAAGACAGTTTGAGCAAAATTCCGTCGGAATTCCGACGGGAAAACCATCAGAGCTTTTTCCGACGAGAATTCCGACCGTGTGTATGCGGCATTAGCGTAGTTAATGTGCTGAATAAATAAATTGACAAATAAAATAAACAGTATTTTTGTTTGCACATAATTGGATGATAGAAGTCAACAGAGCTTCACCTCTTTTACCAAGCTAAAGGAAAATTCCTTTGCAAAGTGAAAATTCCCCCTCCAGAGTGAACAGCCTATTTGCTTTTAGTAAATAAACCTCATACTCTGTTGTATAAAATAAATGCAGTGTGAAATATCACTCAATCCAAATACATAGAATATTTATTTACACACACACATCCCTACCTCCTAAAGTATTTTAACATTCAATATCTAATATTTTAGATGGTATCATAAGGCAAAATATCCATTGCAAGCTTGTAAGGTATGATTATACATGTAGTTTACTAATTACATCTAGTGCTGCAACGGCTAAAGTCCAAAATTTGGTACTAGAGAAAAACATAATTCCTTTTCTTTTGGAACTTCCTTTGTTGGCTTAAAAAAAAAGCAAAGTGCAGAAACCCATAACACCAATATATTTCCAATACACCTGGGAGTTCATTATAGCTTTCCTGGGATTATCCAGTTTATTCTACTATCACAGACCCAAAATGCATACCAAGTGTAGGAACTCGAGGAAGGGCTAACCTTGCCTTGAAACACTGTGCATCTGTGGACCTGTGGGAATAAAATAATCCTACAAAGGCTGTGATGTGATAATAAGGTATTGGCACATAATGGAACCTCCGAACTGCCACTGACTATCACGTTAACTGACTGCATTGTTTTCCTAACCCATAGCAAACAGTCAGTTACCCTTCATTGTTATGTTCTGTCTCCTCTAAACTAACAAGAGACTAATAAATAGTAATGCAGGAAACATGCTAAGGCCTGGTTCACACCTATGCGTTTTTTAGTGCGTTTTCAGTTTTGCAGAAACACACTACAGTTCTTTTAACATGGTTTCTTATGGGTCACGGTTGCATCTGTGCATTTTATAGAAAGGGCCAGGGACTTTTTCAGTACACGTTTTTGATCCATTGAAGTCTATGGAACTAAAAACCAGAAAAAACACAAAATGCACCTGGAATATGCAAACTGCAACATACATAAGTGTGAACCAGGCCTAAGTGCAGCAACCCAAAGCAACCTGCCAGCAATCAATTCACTGAAAACAGAATAGTGTGTGATGTATTCTAAATGGTTTCTCTGGGTACTGCACTTCATGCATGAACTGTTAAAATCAGCCCTTGTCAACCTCTTTACCCTGGAGGAACCCTTGAAATAATGTTAAAGCCCAATTTCAGGCAAAAAAAAGTTTTCTCCTGGAAGTGGGGAAGGATTTATTGCTAATTTTTGCCTAGGGGATTGGAGAACGGAGATATACTTACCTGATTCGCCAATCATCCCTGCACAAGACTGGTCCCTGTGGCTCCTGCCCCCCGTGGTCTAGCAGTATTGTGTAGTGGACTGTTTCTGACATTATCAAGCCCATAACCTGGCTCTAGACGCAAGGACGTCAGGAACATGGAAATGGGCTTTAAGGTCTCAGGGAAAGTTTTGTATTTACAGCTCATGGTAGCATGATTGGTAAGTTGTAGAACGTTTTGAATAAAAGACTGAAGAATGTTGCATACCTAGATTTCCTCCTACATTGGTGCTCATTGTAGGTGGGAGACAAATTTGTCACTGCTCAAGGAACCCTTATCAACATCTGGAGCAGTGTTTCCAAACTTCATTCCTTAAGTACCCCCAACATGCCATGTTTGAGAATTTCCCTTAGATAAAATAGCTGTGATAAATACTATGACAATGACATTCGGTTAAAGAACCTGTGCAAGGTGAAGGAAGTCTCAAAAACGTGATCTGTTGGAGGCAGTTTAGGACTGAGGTTGGGAACCACAGCTCTGGAGGAACCCTAGAGTTCCAGGAAGTCCTGGTTGAGAAAGCCTGGCTTAAATGAATAACACCTTGTACACACTACTAGTTTTTTTTATTCATTCAACCCAGCAGGGCTGAACGCAAAAAGAACTGACAGCTCAGGAGTAGCAGCTGTACTAACCATGCAATGTTAGTGCAGCGATTTCCCCTGCTGTGCTATTGTGTTCTGACCCACCAGAACACTCCGGTCAGCGCTCTCAGTCATTGGCTGAGTGTGCTGATTGGGAGCCAATCGGCAAACCTTTTTTAGCCATGCCACTTAGGCATGTGCATCACCCCCCCGTGTGGTGCAGATTCCCCCTGCTGACATATTTCACAAAAGCCCCCCAACTGTGTTTCTACAAAAAAAAATTAAAATAATTAAAAAATAAAATAAGAAAAATAAGAAACTAACAACGTCCATTGCCCTACTGACACCAACCTCTGCTCTACTGACACCATCCACTGACCTTCTAACACCGACCGTGTTTTCATACATTTGGGGTGCACACCTTAATGCAATAGGCTGCACACACCAGTGTATATTATCTTGATGTACTTTATATATATTTTGATAGGGCAACACATAATGCATGCTATTCTGAGACACATCTTAGACATCATTATCACCAAGCTTAACGCAGCTGAAATGGTATAGCTTCACTTTTTCAGTTCTTATGATTACATCCGGGGATCCCTGTTGGCTCTTGTAATAAAATTGCTGTTATGTTTGTGTTTGTCTGTCCCCATGCTCAGTGTGACATTGGAGAGAGGTGTGCCGTGAAGCAAGGTCCCAGAATTGGCAAGCTGTGTGACTGCTCCCGCGGATCGTCCTGCAACACTTTCCTGCTAAAGTGCATATGAAGAGAATACGTATCATTGCAGCCCTTGTGTTTACAGACCATATAGTACCAACCTTTGTAAAGAGATCAACAGCTCCATTGCTTGCCTGTTTACACCGCTCCTGATTACTTTAAAGCAAGCTCATATTCAGTCAGTTATGAAAAAGAGGTCTCCTTGTTCACAGCACACCAGAGGCAAAATGATGATCGCCAACATTTAACTAGTTTCAAGACTAGCTTAGTTCTTCTTATATCTCATCCTCTATGTCAAAGATTGTAGATTATTTCCTAGTGAATTTATTATTATTATTATTATTATTTATTACACTTACCTTGTTATTTTATCTTATATATATATATATACTTTCATAAACATCTAGAATAAACTGTTCAAGGAAAACTTTATTGCCTTAGTTATTGAGCCTACAATGTTATTATTAAGCTTGTTCATTGTTGTATCCCCAATATATTATGGCGCTTTTGCATATTGGTTATTTCTTCGAGCTTATCTATGTAATGTTACATCTAAACTGAACAATGTGGGAATAGAAGTATGCTTGCCCCCCAAACGAGTCCTCCACTTGCATAAATCAGTAAGGAACATCAGCAGAAAGATTGTTGAACCTGTTTCCAGTTTTGCTAACCTGCTGGAACTATTATAAAAAGGAAATTACTTATTGCTTCAATTCAATGTAACATTACATATGGAGTGCACTAAGAGGACTGAGATTACACAGCAGAAAGGGGGAGATCTTATATATATAAGAATAGTAAGAATAATATATTTCATATTTACGAGGGTTCTTCAAAAAGTTTCCACACTTTTTTTAAATTCTATGCAAATATAAATAAGCGCACAATTGGTAAAAAAAAAGAAAAGTGCAGAAACTTTTTGAAGAACCTATATAGAACCTATATATATATATATATATATATATATATATATATATATATATATATTTATATATATATATATGTATTTATATATATTTATATATATATGTATTTATATATATTTATAAACAGGTTACATGTCGTTCCACACAGCGGTTTCGGGCTATAAAGCTTACGCCCTTCTTCAGGTAGGGACAGAATATTAGTAATCTGTTTCCTACCTAAAGAAGGGTGTAAGTTTTATAGCCTGAAACCGTTGTGTGTAATGACATGTAACCTGTTTATTTTTCAATACATTTTTAAGTGCGGCAATCGCTGGATTTATTTGTATATATGGCCCTTGGGAAGGCCTGATTGCACGCACTTGGAAGAGTACCTTTTGTGCCGTGTACCTCACCTGTGAATATATATATATATATATATACAGTTGTGTTCATAAGTTTACATAACCTGACAGAATTTATGATTTCTTGGCCATTTTTTAAAGAATATAAATGATAACACAAAAACTGTTCTTTCACTCATGGTTATTGTTTGGCTGAAGCCATTTATCATCAATCAACTGTGTTTACTCTTTTTAAATCGTAATCAAAACAGAAATTACCCAAATGACCCTGATCAAAAGTTTACATACCCCAGTTCTTAATACTGTGTATTGCCCCCTTTAACATCCATGACAGCTTGAAGTCTTTTGTGGTATTTGTGAATGAGGCTCTTTATCTTCTCAGATGGTAAAGCTGTCCATTCCTCTTGGCAAAAAGCCTTCAGTTCCTGTAAATTCTTGGGCTGTCTTGCATGAACTGCACGTTTGGGATCTCCCCAGAGTGGCTCAATATATATATTGCCATGAATTTAGACCAAATTTCCTGTTCCTTTGTAGCTCACACATCCCCAAAACATCAGCGATCCACCTCCGTTTTTTGGATCATTGTCCTGTTGGAATGTCCCATGCGCAGCTTCCTGGCTGATGAAAGCAAATGTTCCTCCAGTATTTTTTGATAACATACTGCATTCATCTTGCCATGTATTTTGACCAAATTTCCTGTTCCTTTGTAGCTCACACATCATAGGCCTTGTTCACTCCTCTCCAAATGTAGTGTTTTATGGTTGTGGCCAAAAAGCAACATTTTTGTCTCATCACTCCAAATGACTTTGTGCCAGAAGGTTTGAGGCTTGTCTCTGTGCTGTTTGGCATATTGTAAGTGGGATACTTTGTGGCATTTGTGTAGTAATGGCTTTCTTCTGGCGACTCAACCATGCAGCCCATCTTTCTTCAAGTGCCTCCTTATTGTGCATCTTGAAACAGCCACACCACATGTTTTCAGAGAGTCCTGTATTTCACCTGAAGTTATTTATGGGTTTTTCTTTGAATCCCGAACAATTTCCGTGGCAGTTGTGGCTAAAATTTTAGTTGGTCTACCTGACCCTGGTTTGGTTTCAACAGAACCCCTAATTTTCCACTTATTGATTAGAGTTTGAACATTGCTGATTGGCATTCTCAATTCCTTGAATATCTTTTTATATCCTTTTTCTGTTTTATACAGTTCAACTACCTTTTCACACAGATCCTTTGACAATTCTTTTGCTTTCCCCATGACTCAGAATCCAGGAACGTCAGTGCAGCACTGGATGAAAGATGAAAGGGTCTGTCAGGAGTCCAGAAACTCATTGACCTTTTATACACACACTAATTACAAGCAAACAGATCACAGACAAGGAACCCTTTAATAGCCATTCAAACCCCTTTGTGTCAACTTGTGTGTCTGTTATCAGGCCAAAATCACCAGGGTATGTAAACTTTTGATCAGGGTAATTTGGGTAGTTTCTGTTGTGATTATGATTTAAAAAGAGTAAACACAGCTGATTGATAATAAATGGCTTCAGCCAAACACTAATGCCGCGTACACACGAAGGGACTATCCCGCGGGATTATCCGCTGGACCGAAGTCCAGCGGATAATCCCCTCGTGTGTAGGCGCCGGCGGACTTTTTTTGGCCAAAGTACGGCGGACTAAAGTTTCAGGTTTTGTTCTCAAATTATCCGCTGGACTTGGCAGTCCAGCGGATAATCCGGTCGTGTGTAGTATGGTCCGGCGTACCAAAAAGGACGCATGCTCAGTAGCTATTATGTCACGAACTCGCTCGGTCTGGTAAAACTAGCCTTCGTTTTGAAGCTCGCACAATCGTCACGCTGTTGAATTTTTTTTTTTTTTTTTTTTCTGACAGCGGGATTTGTATGGTATCGTACTTGAAGAATGATTTTGCCTTGCTGCTTGTATATTCACGCAGAGTACTCCCGAACGTTTTTTCTTCAGCATTCTTTAGTGAAGTTATATATTTGTATATATATATATATATATATATATATATATATATATATATATATATATATATATATATATATATATATATATATATATATATATATATATATATATATATATATATATATATAGATATAGATATAGATATCCAAATCACCAAATGAAAAATATATCTATATTTCTCAATAAGCGCAAAAAAATATATATCGATATCTACATATATATATATATATATATATTATATATAAATATATATAGAGATATAGATCTATACGTGTATAAAAATAAAATTATATATATATATATATATATATATATATCTATATATTATATATGTACATATATCTCTATATAGATATTTTTTTATTATTTGTTGGTTATCAAAAGGATTAGTTAGTACACATGATACAATTGTGGAGTCAGCAGAGCTTGCCCTTAATTCCGATCTTAAACCTCACCTTTCCAGCGACTGCACTTGCAGTTCCATTGAACTTGCACTTTACACTTGTATTGTCAAATGAATGTTTAGACATGTACCTGCCTACTCCTAAAGAAACTATGTTTTTGAATAACAAGCACGTATATCATTATTTGATGAAAATTAAATGACCATTTATTCTGGTTAAAACAAACAAGGCAAAACAAAATAGGAAGGCAACACTGGAGCCACTTGTAGATTTTGTGAAGACTTTTTGCCCCAACGGCAGACACCAAGTTTGTGAAGCCAAAAATTAAGCTTGGGCACATTTCATACAATATAGGGAGCACAAGAAGATTGACCAGGAATCAGACAGACCAGGAACAGCAGCAGATGACATCTATGTCCCCAAGCTGTGGCACTACAACAGCCTGTGTCTTCTGTGAGACCAGACTGAAGCCAGGCAATCACTTCCGACTCTTCGCACCACGCTTCCCTGCACTCTTCCCTGCAGTCTTCCCTGCACGCTTCCTTGGAGGCTGACTTGTGGTAGGAGGAGGAGGAGGAGGAGGAGGAGGAGGAGGAGAAGGAAGACGAGGAGGAGGAGGAGGAGAAGTTGGTGTGGGGCCTTCATGGGTCAGGCGGGTGGATTCTCGTAATTCACCCCTCAAACCCCCCCTAATTGCCTCAGAAATTAGGCCCTCACACAGGTGCCGTTGGCCCCTCTCCATTTCCAGCAACCTGCTGGACACGTAGCTGCCATAGGCCTCTTCTGGAAGGGGGGGTTTGTCGAGAATCGCACTCGCCTTCCGAATCAGTTCCAGTGATTCCTCCTCCACAATGGTCATCCTCCTGGGCCTTCTTGGGGGTAAGGGCAGGGGTCGAGGTAGACTTCTTAATTGGGTCTGGCTGTCACTCTGGCTCGTGCTGGGCCCAGCCACCTCCTGGCTCTCGCTGGGCATGTCCTCCTCCTCCTCCATACCACTTGTCCCGGCATCATCCTGGGTCAGCTCATCCTGTGTGCAAATAAAAACAAAAATCAAACACCTGTTTTGTGGTTTCTGGCCTACTCAATCATCCAATTGTAAACCTAGGAACGAGCATCTAAATTTTCCAAAAGATCCAAAAGGCTATCATTTGGACCCCTGCATTTTCCAAGCAGATCACCAATGTTGTCTAACGCTTTTTTTGCCACTACTGGATGTATGTATACACTATATATGTATCGATATGTTGCACCAACACTTTTTAGAAGTGTGCATAATTTTTGTCAGTTTTTTTCACAATTCTGAGTTCAGGGTGTTAATTGTTTCACATTTTAACGTTGACAGCATTAATATTCACACAATCACAATTTAGGCTACTAAATATATACCTGGCTCCAGCTGGGCGCATCAGCCTGCTCCAAGGTGGAGGGGTCTTCTCCTTCCGTGGAAGCCTCAGCTGGGGTGGAGGGAAGAGTGGAGGGAAGAGTGGAGGGAAGGGTGGAGGGAAGAGTCGACAGTGATTCCCTGGGTTCCATCTGGTCACCTATAAAAGTCAGTTGGTTGTAGTACCACAGCTTCGGTACATAAACCATCTCTGCTGCTGCTCCTGATCTGACTGATTCCTCAATCTTCTTGCGCTCCCGCTTGTACATGTGCCTTAAACTTGCAATTCTGGCTTCCACAAACTTGGTGTTTGCGTTGGGGACTTTAGTCTTCACAAAAGCCACAAGTGGCCCCAGTGTTGCCTTCCGGACATCCCTATTGCCATACAAAGGGTTCTTGAGCTGCCACAGGTTGGTATTTTTTCTGTACAGGGCAATGAATTCGGACATGAACTGCTGGTCCTTGAATGGATTCAACTGGGGTGATGACATGTTTGTTTCTGTTTTGTTAGTAATGGCAATACAAAAGACCAAAAACACAAATGTTACTTAAAACGCACAACCAGTTTTTCTTAACAAACATTACACAACACAACACACAACCACACACAGGCAGCAACCCATACACACAGGCAGCAACCCCTACACACAGGCAGCAACCCCTACACACAGGCAGCAACCCCTACACACAGGCAGCAACCCCTACACACAGGCAGCAACCCCTACACACAGGCAGCAACCCCTACACACAGGCAGCAACCCCTACACACAGGCAGCAACCCCAACACACAGGCAGCAACCCCTACACACAGGCAGCAACCCCTACACACAGGCAGCAACCCTACACACAGGCAGCAACCCCTACACACAGGCAGCAACCCCTACACACAGGCAGCAACACACACATATCCTTAAAAAATGCTGGCCCAAAAACCCAAAAAAAAACACAGTAATGCATCCTAGAAAACACTTACCTTCGTACAGAGCGCTCGCTACTTCCGTTCGGGAACACGTGGGCCCCTCAAACAGCCTTATATACACTGCGCACGCGTCGAAGTCCGCCTGCGTCCTCCGCGTCGCCCGCCCATGACGTTCCTCATGACGAGTATTCCCCGCCCCGCTTCCCCTCGTTGCATTGTTGGTGAATTAATTGATGAATATGGCGGACACATTATCAGCCAGTAGCGCGGAGGAAAGCCAAGAAGCGAACACATCTGCATCCAGCAGCAGATATAAGGCCACCAATATGGCCTTTGAAGAGATGGTGGAGATGGTGGACATCCTCCAAAGGGAAGATTACGACGGGGAAAATGGCCCGTACCCTCGTCCCAACTTGCGCAAGGACAAGATTCTCAATACAATCGTCAGCACCCTGGAGCAGAAATTCGGCGTACGAAGGGGCAAGGATCAACTGCGCAAACGATGGTCCGACATCAAATCCAGGGAGCACGATCAATACAGGAGAATTCGAAAAGCCATCAAAAAAAGTAAGTCAAGCACGTGCGCTACTATGGTTATACTTGATATGTCTAATCTTGCGCAGATGTAATTACCATTCGTACCTGAAACTTGCGCAGATGTAATTACCATTCGTACCTGAAACTTGCGCAGATGTTATTACCATTCGTTCGTGAAACTTGCGCAGATGTAATTACCATTCGTCCGTGAAACTTGCGCAGATGTAATTACCATTCGTACCTGAAACTTGCGCAGATGTTATTACCATTCGTTCGTGAAACTTGCGCAGATGTTATTACCATTCGTCCGTGAAACTTGCGCAGATGTAATTACCATTCGTACCTGAAACTTGCGCAGATGTAATTACCATTCGTACCTGAAACTTGCGCAGATGTTATTACCATTCGTTCGTGAAACTTGCGCAGATGTTATTACCATTCGTCCGTGAAACTTGCGCAGATGTAATTACCATTCGTACCTGAAACTTGCGCAGATGTAATTACCATTCGTACCTGAAACTTACGCATATTTGATGAAAGTTCCGTTTGTCTTCATAACGTTTATTGAGTTTACCTGGCTTTGGGTTGTTGGAGTTGTAAGGTTGTTTATTATTGTCACTATCTATACAATTACTGCTGTAGTAAGGGTGTTACTGGTAACTTACACAGGGACTCCAGAGGCTGTTTTGGGGGGGGGGGATAAATATGTTAAGCAGGGTCTCATGCTCACAATTCCCAAAAAATGCTCATCATCTCTAAATACTGTAGGTGGTGACTTTTCAAAGAAGTACACTCACCTGTCCCTTGGATGGTGCAGCTACAATCTCTGATCTTGCAATCATGAAATTAATGTTTGCGGCTTCACTTCCCGGGTCACTATTGGGCATGCGCCAGTTGCGCAATGCAATAGGACTGGTCCGCGCAAGCTCGGGGACCCCTGTGTGTCCCAGCAGACAGCACGGTGGGACGGGATGTGGCGTATACTTCTGTGGGAGTCTAGGGCCGGATGTGTGTGCAAATACCTGCCTTACACAGGTATCTGCAACCCATCCCCCCTAAAACGTTCAAAATAAGACACCACAGGGGTGCAGGGATCCAATGAGCGGAAGTTCAAATTTAGGGTTGAAGGGCGCTTTAAGTATTGGAGTTTCATTAGATAGACATTTCAATTCTGTCTTCAAGTAGGATCTTCTAACAAACTGCTAATAATTGGCAAGACTTTTAAACAATGTTTACTAATCCTATTTTGGCACTCAAATATCAGTGTGATTAAAAGTGTACCTTTTTGTGTTCCATTACCATAGGGGGCAAAAGACTCAGACGTCAGTCCGAACCTACGAGGACCTCCCGGCCTCACCAGACTAATTGGGCAGTTAGCCCAAGCCCACGCGTGGATGTGGCGGAACAGGTGGTTGAAGTGGATGAAATCTGCACCCCACCAAGTGAGTGTCTCAGAACACAGATTGAGCTAATAAATTAAGGTCTGCATGTTTTTGACACTTTTTTTCTTGTGTTTTCTCTACCCAACTTTTAGGTGATGCTGATCTGTTTGTGGAACGACAAGCTGCGGAGCCATTTACCACTGACAGTGCCCACAGGCTTATTGGGCAGATCATGGCCTGGAATCTGCAGCTGGAAAACATGCAGAAGGAGATGGCCACCATGCAGCAGGGAATGAAGGACATGATTGATGTTTTGGGGAGAATCTAAAGACCCCTTTTACATTTCTTAACATCAATCATGTCCTTCATTCCCCTTTTGAAGCGCTGTTTAACTAATTTTAGAGGCCAAATTTTAAATATGCACACGGTATGTCAACATGTGCTATGTGCCATCAGGGATCTCAATGGACGCATTTTGTGTTTGCAACCCCTAATGCTAGTAGGTGAGAGGGAAGGGGTTTCACACACAAAACACGTCCATTGATTCCCCATGATGGAACATAGCACATGTTGACATTACCCATTTTCCAGTTAAATTAGTGTGCATATTCAAAATTTGGCTTCTTCTGTTCATGGGTTACCTGTTGAACTTTGTAAGTTCTGGACTTTTACATTGTGTAAATAATTTCAAATGCTAAGCCAAAATTTTTAAACAATTTTAAACATGTTTTTATGTTTGTTTTAAAAAATCACTCCCAAAAAAAAAAAAAATATGTTGTGAGAAAAACACCAAAAAAATGACAAAAAGATAACATAAAAAAAAAAAAAAAAAAAAAATCATGTTCCAAAAAAAAAAAAAAAAAAAAAAAAAAAAAAAAAAAAAAAAAAACCAAAAAAAAAAAAAAAAAAAATAAAAAAGTTTTGGATGTGCACTATAATAAAAAAAATAATGTTTGCACAAATTCAAAAATGTGTGGCTTCTTCTTTTTAAATACTACCAGTTTGACAAAAACATGTTGTGGTTCATTGACAAAGGGGCTTATTTACTAAACGCTAAACAAGTTTGCCACTATTAAGATGTGCACTAGGACAACATATAAAACAGGCCAAATTAAAAGCCAAACAATACGAAACGACCAATATGTCAAACATAAATAACTGTATTTATTCATTGTAAATGAAAAAGATGGTTTAAGGGTCTGCTGCCATTTCAATGGCCCCCCTACCATTAAAATACTGTAAATAAAGGTCCCGCACTTGCTGGGCTGATTGTGGTGCGGAACCAAGAGGGCGATTATCCAGCCCTGTCATGTTGCCTTCCACTCCGGCCTCAGGGCCAATTGGTAAGGAGTATGTTCCTGAATGTTTCCGTAAATAATTGTGCATGACACAGCATGCCAGAATAATAGTATTCAGTTTGTACTCTGCCAGATGTAGCGATGTAAGGAGCAATCTGAAACGGTTGGCCATAATACCAAAGGCATTTTCCACCACCCTTCTTGCTCTGGCCAACCGATAATTAAAAATCCTCCTCTCAGGGGTGAGGGATCGTTGGGGAAATGGCCTCATCAGATGGTCACCCAGACCGAACGCCTCGTCGGCAATGAAGACGAACGGGAGTCCCTCCACATTATCTTCATCTGGTGGCAGCTCCAGCCCACCAGTTTGGAGACGATGACCGAACTCCGTGTGGTTGAAGACTCCTCCGTCCGACATCCGGCCGTTTTTCCCCACATCCACATACAGAAATTCATAGTGTGCCGACACCACCGCCATCAACACGATACTATGGAACCCCTTATAATTCCAATAGTATGACCCCGAATGGGGTGGGGGCACAATTCGCACGTGTTTGCCGTCAATCGCCCCTCCGCAGTTGGGAAAGTCCCAACGGGCAGCAAACTGGGAAGCCACAGTCTGCCATTCCTGTGGCGTGGAGGGACACTGTGAAGTCAAACAGAAAGATACAATTGAAATTATAAACCAGCCAAAACACCAAACTAAATGCAACAAATTAAAAAACAATTTGGAAGAACATATGTATTTATTTTGTAAATCCTTGAAATAAAGCAAAAAGATTAAGGATAAAAGGGACAAATCTCTGATTGATGACCCCTCTGATGGACCAGAGAAGATAATAATGGGGATGTGGGTGGGGAGTAAATAATGGTAAGGTCACACAATACACATGCAATTAATTAAAGGTGTGTGTGGGGGGGTGGGGATAATTACAAGCTGACCAAAAACACATGATATTAATTATCAGGGGGTGTCAGGGGGGGGGTGGGGATAATTACAAGCTGACCAAAAACACATGATATTAATTATCAGGGGGTGTGGGGGGGTGGGGATAATTACAAGCTGACCAAAAACACATGATATTAATTATCAGGGGGTGTGGGGGGGGGTGGGGATAATTACAAGCTGACCAAAAACACATGATATTAATTATCAGGGGGTGTGGGGGGGGTGGGGATAATTACAAGCTGACCAAAAACACATGATATTAATTATCAGGGGGTGTGGGGGGGTGGGGATAATTACAAGCTGACCAAAAACACATGATATTAATTATCAGGGGGTGTGGGGGGGGTGGGGATAATTACAAGCTGACCAAAAACACATGATATTAATTATCAGGGGGTGTGGGGGGGGGGGGATAATTACAAGCTGACCAAAAACACATGCAATCAATTGTAAAAATGAGGGTCAAGGGGGGTGAAGGGGGGGTGAGTAAAGCTGTACAATGGAGCTGGTAATATACATTTTTAACCAAACAAAGTGACTAGGCTAGGGGTGTTTAGGGGGCCAAGCTTCCATGCTGGGGAGGTTGGTGCAAGCAAATATGCATGTGACCCACTAAATAATACATTCTTAAAACTATTTCGAGAAGTCAAACATAAAATACTAGACAAAAAAACAAAATCCAAAAAAAAAAGGAATAGGGGACATTCATAGAATAGTCCTATCATGGTAATTAGCTAATGATGACATTGATGCACTACATTAACAAACATACAAGACATAGGTAATTTTAAAAGAGAAGACTTACCTTAATGTATTCCTCCTGCAGGACGTGGATAATGGCAGAACAGGTCTCTGGAATAATGAGCCCCAGAGCCTGGGGGGAGATGCCTGTCGTGAACTTGAGGTCCTGCAAGCTTCTCCCCGTCGCCAAGTAACGCAACGTGGCGACTAGCCTCTGCTCCGCACTGATGGCTTGCCGCATGCAGGTATTCTGCCTGCTAATATAAGGGGACAGCGAAGCCAACAGACGGTGAAAAATGGGGTCCGTCATCCGGAGATAATTCCTGAAATCATCAGGATTATTCTCACGGATCTCACGGAGCAAAGGCATATGCGAGAATTGGTCACGCTGGCGCAACCAATTCTTGGTCCATGAACTCCTCCTCACCCTGTTCATGGACCGGGCTCGTGCCAAGGTGTTAACCGCAACACCGAGCCCCTGCACAGCACGAACTCGTTCCCGAGTACGTCCACACTCCATGGCTTCAAAACGGTCGGCTGATCAAACAAACAACTTAACAGAACGCACTGAAGAACAGCAAGGCCTATGAAGAACGACCTGAAAAACAGGAACGAGCGGACCAGAACGGCCTGAGAACAGGTAGGAACTGATCCACACGCACTGAAAGCCAGATACAAACCTCACAAGCACAAACTGAACGGCAGAAGCGAACGAATTAAGCAGAAGTCTGAGAAGCGCGAATCGTCTCTAACCAAACGTCAACTAACACGCGATACACACGAGATTAGCTGACGGGGCCCAAAGGGTGTCGTTTGGGATCTCGAGCTTCCTTTTTCTAGTCCCGTCGTACGTGCGTACGTCATCGCGTGAACCGCCGGACTTTTTGCGTGATCGTGTGTGGTCAAGTCCGTTCGCTTTTTAGTCCGGCGTACCTAGCGGGAAAGTCCAGCGGATTGTTCGCTGGACTTAGGTCCGCCGGCAAAAGTCCGTACGTGTGTACGCGGCATAACCATGACTGAAAGAAATTTTTTGTGTTATCATTCATATTCTCTGAAAAATGGCCAAGAAATCATAAATGCTGCCAGGGTATGTAAACTTATGAGCACAACTGTATATACGTTATATAAAAAATATATTAATTAGATAGCACAAAGTACCGTAACCTATACTAACTGATAAGATTTCACTTTGAATATCATAAAAGTGGCAGCATATTGGTTTCTATGGGTCATTATACAGTTATTTCACAATATTTAATAATGCTAAGAGATAAGGATGCCAATGGAAGATTCAACCCAATGGCATCTGCATTCACATCAAACAGCAGTTCTGGGTTGAATAAACCATTTAACTCTGAATTGAATCAACTCCATGGGCTACACCAGGGGTTTCCAAACTTTCTAAACAAAGGGCCAGTTTACTGTTCTTCAAATATTTAGGGGGACTGGACTGTGGCCAGTGGGACTAGAAAATGTCATGGTGTCAGTGGAGGTAAACAGTGTCCCCTCACTTGGAATAGTGCCCCATTATTGGTATTCAAGGGAGAAGTAGTGCCCCATTATTGGTATTGATGGGAAAAATAGTGTGCCATTATTGGTATCAGTGGGAGGATTAGTGCCCCATCATTGGTGTCAGTGGGAGAAATTGTGTCCCATGATTGGTGTCAGTGGAAGGACTAGTACCTCATCCTTGATTTCAGTGGGAGGAATAGTGTCCCATCATTGGTGTCAGTGGGAGAAATAGTGTCCCATGATTGGTGTCAGTGGAAGGAATAGTGTCCCATGATTGGCGTCAGTGGGAGAAATAGTGTCCCATGATTGGCGTCAGTGGGAGAAATAGTGTCCCATGATTGGCGTCAGTGGAAGGACTAGTGTCCCATGATTGGTGTCAGTGGGAGAAATAGTGTCCCATGATTGGTGTCAGTGGGAGAAATAGTGTCCCATGATTGGTGTCAGTGGGAGAAATAGTGTCCCATGATTGGTGTCAGTGGAAGGACTAGTACCTCATCCTTGATTTCAGTGGGAGGAATAGTGTCCCATCATTGGTGTCAGTGAAAGGAATAGTGCCTGTTGCTGACAGTGGGAAGAATAATACCAAAAGGTCCGGATAACAGCAAGGCAAGGGCCGCAGTTTGAAGACCACTGGGCTATACTGAAGGAAATTCATATTTAGTTGGGTTATAAAAGCTTCTCTAGACCAAAACAGTTGCTCAGAAACATTTCCTGTAATAAGCACAGATCAGCTAATTTGCTTAAAGTGCGCTCCAGCTCAACACATGGGTTTTCTCTTCAAACACCCAATTATGCCAAAAAGAATTACATCTATTTACCATTCTGCTTCACTTGAATTTGACTTTGAATTATACACAGGTATGTAGATCTGGTCTCGACTGCATTCTCCTTAATAATATACTGTATATACTTTGCAGGTTTTAGACCTTAGAGAAAATGCATTTATGATTTTCCCAGAAAGATATATAAAAAGAGAAAAGGTAATTTGCTTTAGAGACAAATGTCTTCCATAGTACACTTCAGGGAACCAGGGGTATATATAAAAATATGTCCTGGAAATAAGCTATTGCATACTTTGTTTATCCACAAAATAGGGCATATTTTTTTTTTTACAAAACCTTTTCAGGGACACATCCATATCTATAATAAATTCATTTGTAAAGGGTTTTAAAAGCATAGTTTGCTCTCTATAAGCTAGGTCTATGTTATTTAAATCCCAAACTATAACAAGACCTTTAATGAAGAAAAATCCAAAAGTAGGGGTTGTTGACAGGGGCAGGGGTATTAAAAGCAGGCGATTGAGCCTCGGTATTATTGCCCCCCAACCACTCACCTAAAGAAGATCAGGCAGCTGTTCAGGGCTGTACACAAAAGCCGCATGTTGCATTTCCACCGCCTAATGTGACCCATTTAAATATACAGTATGTGGCCATGCCGCAAACGCCCTACAAGTGGTTGTGAAGTGGTGGTTCTACTTTTTTATTGTTAAAACAGACATATCACCTCCTCAATACCTGTCAAACAACCGCTGAATAGAGATCCAAAGCAGATCCCTTTCAGTGGGGCAGCAAGGGCTGCTGCATGTAAGAATATGCCCTAAAACATTATTGGTTCTGCATCTAAAAGTGTGTTCATCATTTGCCACCCCCTGTTATAGACATAGACACCACAGTAAGGTTGTTTTTGCTTAGCATGGAAATATTTCCAGTAAAAAGATTGGGAAGGACAATTAAATAGTGGAAGGGAACTTTCCATGCCATTTTTTGGATATACAGAACTTACATTCATTCGGTATTGGAGAGACACGGCAACTCGTACAATCGACCAGGGGAGGACTCTTCGGAGGAGGGCCAAGAAGCTGGCTGCTCAGTAAGAGCCTGGGAGCTGATTTTTATGGACACTAGAGAATCCACACTTCTCACAGTATCGCCAAGAAGGCTGAGAGATTCAGGTACTGTGGGAAAGGTTCCTACTCCTACCATCTAGTCTGTGGCGGAGACTTTGCAAACTTTTCGGATCACATGTTGGCTGCTAAATCTATGGTTAGAGGTTTATCCAGCAGTGAAGGAACCCCTAGACAATGAACGATGAGCTACAGGAGGTAATCGGTAAGCCCAGAAAATTCAAGGTCGCCCCTAGGGGTTATGGCCGCTACATATGGTTAGTGTTTGACTGAAGCCATTTATTATCAATCAACTGTGTTTACTCTTTTCAAATAATAATCACAACAGAAACTACCCAAATGACCCTGATCAAAAGTTTACATACCCTGGTGATTTTGGCCTGATAACATGCACACAAGTTGACACAAAGGGGTTTGAATGGCTATTAAAGGTAACCATCCTCACCTGTGATCTGTTTGCTTGTAATTAGTGTGTGTGTATAAAAGGTCAATGAGTTTCTGGACTCCTGACAGACCCTTGTATCTTTCATCCAGTGCTGGACTGACGTTTCTGGATTCTGAGTCATGGGGAAAGCAAAATAATTGTCAAAGCATCTGCGGGAAAAGGTAGTTAAACTGTATAAAACAGGAAAGGGATATAAAAAGATATCCAAGGAATTGAGAATGTCAATCAGCAGTGTTCAAACTCTAATCAAGAAGTGGAAAATGAGGGGTTCTGTTGAAACCAAACCACGGTCAGGTAGACCAACTAAAATTTCAGCCACAACTGCCAGGAAAACTGTTCGTGATGCAAAGAAAAACACACAAATTATTTCAGATGAAATACAGGACTCTCTGAATTTCCGGAAATTCGGAAGTTCGGAAATAGGAAAATTCGAAATGAGGAAATTCAAAAATTTGGAAATTCGAAATTTCGGAAATTTGAAAATTTGGAAATTTGAAAATCTGAAAATAAGAATGAAAATCCAAAAGTTTGAAAACAAGAAAATCAGAAATAATAACTAACTAATAATAACTATTAAATTATAGGTATTGGAATTTCCTTTCAAATTTGGGTGTTAGTGAACGTAATAAGTACGAATTTATGCAAAGTTACGAATTATCTGAATGCCATATCAAACGTAATGATAATAAATAACAATAATAATAATAAAAACTTTTTATTATTATTATTTATTATTAACCTCCTTGGCGGTATGATTCTTTCTGATTTTAGGTGCTGAAAGTGGTACAATTATTTTGCATGGAAATTTGGTGTTTTATATTGTAGGCCTGCAATTCTTAAGAATAACTCACTTAAATCTAGTAGACATCCCGGGTATGATAAACACAAAATCATAAATTAAAATATAATAAATAACTATAAAAATGATTAAATAATGTAATCAAATCAAAAACACTGAAATTTGCTCAGTTGCAGAATTGTCGCTGTCATTAGATTTAGTGTTTGATGACAAATTTCCCCACAAATCGCTATCGCTCAATTCTGCAAGTGATTCTAATTTATTATTGCTGTTTTCTAGCAGAAATCACTTTTGACATAAAGGGACACTTTTTGGTTGCTATGGACAATCTCCAAATTCCAGGCAGAAAAAACAGTATTTATAATATAAAACTACATGCAGGGCACTGGACAGACCACTAGGGACAAAAGGGATGTGTAATTTTAGTACTGTATGTGTTTTGTGTGTTTCTACTTTTCTAAATTTGGTGCCAATCTCCGCTCCCCTGCGTCGTAACGTCGCAGGGAACCGAGCTCGGCGGAACTCGGCACTGTGTGAATCGAGCGAGGAGACAGCTCGCACACACAGCGGGGAGACATCGCAGGATCCAGGGGACAAGGTAAGTAAGTCTCCCTGTATCCTGCATGGCGATCTCGGCTCAAGGTTACCGATTATGGTACTGAAGTTCCACCCCGAGCCAGACTCAGGAATACCGCCAGGAGGGTTAATTTGTTCCATTCCATTTGTTTAGATGCAGCATTCGTTATTTCGGATAATTTGTAACTTCAGATAAATTTGTATTTGTTACATTCACAAACAGACAAATTTGAAAGGAAATTCCAATACCTATAATTTAATAGTTATCTCCCGCCTCGATTACTGCAACTCCCTCCTCATTGGCCTACCTCTGCATACTCTCGCCCCCCTTCAGTCCATCATGAATGCTGCTGCCAGACTCATCCACCTTACCAACCGCTCTGTCTCTGCTACTCCTCTCTGTCAAATCTCTCCACTGGCTTCCACTTACCCGACAAATTAAATTCAAAATACTAACAACTACCTACAAAGCAATCCACAACTCTGTCCCCAGATAAATCACTGACCTAGTCTCAAAATACCAACCTAATCTTTCTCTTCGT
>CM053029.1:553088426-553217160 GCA_028564925.1 Lithobates sylvaticus | reverse complement strand
TAACCTCCAACTCCTCATTGAGTCCCCCCGGACTCATAGAGTTCAGGGTAAATATCCAAAAGGTTTCTCGGTGACATAGTTGCGAAAACCTCTCACCTTCCAGACCACAAGGGCACCCCCTGAGGTGAATGCTCAAGTGGCGTGGCACACTATGCTTAGTAACACCCTTCTCGATGAACCTCCTGTGTTCACCGAATGGGGTGTGCAAAGTACGAATAGTGCGACCCACATAGCATAGGCCGCAAGAGCACTTCAATCCATACACCACATATTGCGTACCACATGTGATAAATGAGTTAATCTGAAATACAGTATTGGGTCTGGTGGGCAGTGTCTTGGATAAAGCTGGATCTTGTAACAGTATTTACCAATATTTCTTTATTGTGTTTTTAATTGCCCAATGTTGGCTATTGTAGTTAGTGATAAATTTAGTTGTAAAATCTCTTTGTGTTTTGGAGTTAGTGGGATTCTCTGTATCATGTTTGGGTACTTCCAAATACCGGTTGGATGCATTTTGAATGTGTTCCTTACTATAACCTTTTTCAATAAATTTCTTATGTAGGATCTTCCCTTGCTCCAGATAATCTACTGTATGGGTACAGTTTCTCCTGAGTCTATGGTATTGACTATATGGTAAATAACTATTATGATGCAAATAGGAATTACCTGCGGTATCTTTGAAATGGGTTTTGGATACAATATTAAGATCCTCACCCCATGATAATACAAGATCCAAGAATACCAAATTTCTGGGATCAGAAACAAAAGTGAACCGAATATTATACGGATTACCTTTACAAAATTCAACAAATTTTGATAGCACATCTGGAGGCCCCTTCCAGATGATAATGATATCATCAATATATCTCCCATAATATATCAGATGTTGACTGAAGGGGTTATTCCTCCAGATGTGCCTTTCTTTCCAAAAACCCATAAATAAGTTGGCATAACATGGAGCAAAATGGGCACCCATAGCTGTTCCAGATTTCTGTACGTAGTATGTATCTTGAAATTGAAAATAATTGTGCTCTAATGGACATGCTGTGCAGTCACTAATAAATTGAGCTTGAAGGGGGTTTAAATAATTGCTATTGAACAAAAATATTTTAAGGCCTCAATTCCAGCTGTATGAGAGATTGACGTGTATAGAGAACACATGTCTAAAGACAACCAAGTAAAACTAGATGACCAATTTTGGTGTTTTAGTTGTTCCAAAATATGTGATGCTGTTTATTCACCTTCACTTGTGAGTGTATCGATTTTATTCTCTTTTATATCCAATAAAAAGACGTTATTGCACCATGAGCCTGTGTACTCGTATTCCCTTTCGTTTTCACAGCTATCAATTTCCCGTTGATCACCAAGCTGCAAGGAGTATGGTGCTTGCCAGATTGCTTCACATTAAGCATTTTTACTAAGGCTGGCTTCACACTGGGGCGGTGCGGGGCGGCGACGGTAAAGCAGCGCTATATTTAGCGCTGCTTTACCATCGTTTTACCCGCGGTATGCGGCCGCTAGCGGGGTGGTTTTAACCCCCGCTAGCGGCCGCAAAAAGGGTTAAAAACCTCCGCAAAGCGCCGCTGCAGCGGCGGTTTGCGGGCGGTATCCCCGCGGTTTCCCATTGATTTCAATGGGAAGGAGCGGTATAGGAGCGGTGAACACACCGCTCCTTCACCGCTCCAAAGATGCTGCTAGCAGGACTTTTGTTGCGGTCCTGCTAGCGCACCGCTCCAGTGTGAAAGCCCTCCGGCTTTCACACTGGAGTGAATGGGGCCGGTTTTTTCAGGCGGTATACAGGCGCTATTTTTAGCGCCGTACCGCCTGAAAACCGCCCCAGTGTGAAAGGGGCCTAAGGGATTCCTTGGTCAGTGTGTTATCACTTTGGATTGCACATTTTAACGCAAAGACTATTTTTGTTTTATTTTTAAATAACACAGCTTTGTTTCAGTCCCAATACATGTGGGGGTGAATCTTTCCCTTTCTATATCCAACCGGGATGCTGGCAATATCTTCTTAGGCTCTCACTTGTGGCTTTTTTTGTCTATGACTATAAACTGCCCATCAGAACAAAATGCTCTTTAGTGATATTCTACTTCTTGGACATAAATATCTTGTTTTCTCCCACTTTTTATGAGTATGTCCCCTAACAGGAAGACTCCACCCTTCTAGATCTCTAAAACATTTCTAACTTAGAAATTTGGCACACCATAAATATTGTTTGTTTTTTTCTCATATTTTACATGAAACCCTTTCAGCAGAGTTAAAGTCCTGGGGAAAAAAGTGGGGGAACTCCCACCCATGATCCACCCGCCCACCAAAAAAAAATGCTACGCTAATATGCCCAAGGGCTTCAAAAGTGGTATTTTTCATCCAATTTTCGTATTGTGTGTATGAAGCTTAACTGTTACATAAAAAAAAAACAATCCTCAATAAACATAAATATGGTAATTCTCTGAATAATCAGTTTACAATTTTCATTGAACAGAGTTTGGATAACACAGGGTTAAACGGAAAGGTCATAAATTAACCGCACATTATATGGACAGAATGCTTGGGGAGATAGTGATGTGTTCCTGCTTAGGAGATGTATATTAGCTTGGGGGGCTGTAAACTCTGCAGGGCTCCAACACACACTCGCTGCTATTCCAACCCTTCACATATTGCCACATAAACTTCCCTCCTGGCATTAAACTTTGCCAGGTATTGTGCTCAGCTTACCACCCCAAACTGATGTTCCTCCCTCAGCTCACCTCTCTCCCTGCATGTCCTGTGAGCAGAATAGCTGTGCTCCTCCTCTGGGTTCTCTCATCGTATGGCACTGAAGATAGAGGAGGGGGGATTCAGCGGGACACACAGAGCAAGTATGCAGGAGACTGGGGGGGGGGGGGAGACAGAAAGTCAGGAGGGGCCGGTGGGGAGGAGCGCATCACAAGAGGTCTGACTAAATACAATCTCTTAGCAGCAGGGACCTGATCTACCTGTCAGCTAGCTGTGATTGACAGATAGATCGAAGTGGAAGCTGTCATGGGGACCCCTACTGGCAATGCCTGAATGGTCAGGTGTGCGGCACTTACTATTGCGAGCTGTGTAGGCAGCTGCTGGTGTAGCACCTACCACACTGCTCGCATACTTCAAAGTCTTGCAGGACACGCCTGCTAACGGGAACTGAGTTCCTGTTGTGGAAAAAGTACAGGAACTCCGTTCCCATGCGTTCCCGCAGGACTTGAGCCCTGCCTTTCAGCCTGTAATGGTTCAAAGTCATAATATGACAAACAAGCCAATACAAAGGCGTTTTCTAAAATGCATAATCTGAATAGTGGTGTCTTCCTGTATCTCAGGGTTTTCCAAACTTTCTAAACAAAGTGCTGGTTTACTGTCCTTCAGGCTTTAGGGGGCCAGACTGTGGCCATTGGGAGTAGAAAATGCCTCATTGCGGGAGGGAGTAAACCACCCCCATCATTGGTTTTAGTGGGAGATATTGTTTACCCATTGTTGATATCAGTGGGAGAAATTATGCCCCAAGGGTTAGATAAAGGCAAGCAAAGGTCCACATCTGGCCTCCGGGCTGCAGTTTGGAGACCACTGCTCTATCTATATGGCATGGAAGATGTTAATGAGCATGAGATTGGCTAAACAGAATTATTCCTGTCTTGGCAGGTTAAACAATATGTTACATTTATTTCAACTGCAAATTTAGCAATGTGCCTAGAGTTCTGCTTTATTTTTGCAGCGAAAAAAAATCTGTAAATTTATTGTGAATTATAGCAATAATGTCCAAACTACTGCATTCTGAGAAAGAAATGTAAAAACTGTGACAAAAGTGGATATTTAGAATAGAAGGAAGGGCCTGACTTCCGCTTCCGCCGACGCGACCGGATGTGACGGTCGGACACGGCGTTCGGATGTGAGCAGCGGGAGGTTTGAGATCAGCCTGAGTCTCCGTCAGTATCCTGAGTAATCCATGCTACCGAGACCCTAAACCCGTGAAAACGAACGCTTGGTGGTGTTTGAGTCTGCCATAGAACCCTGATCGATCCGTGCTACTGAGACCCTAAAAAACGCGAAAACGATCGCTTGGAGCGATGAGTAACAGTAAGCAGTCAGCGGCCGATCGTCTTAAAGAATTTGCCCGAACGGATAGGCAAGATGGGGGGCGTAGACCCCCACAAACACGAAGCGGCGGACCATCAGCACTGGAGACCCAGAAACTTAACACGCCACTGCTACAGCCCGGGAAAATAGCAGAAAAACCGGAGAAACACTCCAAACTGACCCTGGAACAGATGAATTCCCAGTTAATGGAGGCCATCCATTCGAACAATGCAGCTTTAACAGGTAAAATGGATGAGATTATAAATGATATAGGACTGGTCAGACATGATATGCAGAGTATAAGGGAGAGAATGACGGAGGTGGAAAACAGGACAGCTACATTGGAAGATATTGTGACCCCTCTGACTAAAAAGATAGCAATGACAGAAAAACAGATTACTTTGTGGCATCAAAAATCCGATGATTTTGAGAACCGTATGCGTCGTAATAATTTAAGAATAGTCGGTTTACCTGAAGGAGTGGAGGGGTTTGGTCCTGGTGACTTTGTAGAGGGGTGGCTGGGGAGTGTGTTTCCGGATGTGGAGGTGTTGGCGGCGTGCGCGGTGGGGAGAGCGCACGGGGTGCCTGCAGTTGTGCCCGGGCCGGGGTTGCCCCCGGGACCCCTGTTGGCGCGCCTACTGGGCTGCAGAGACAGAGACACAATACTGCGGGAGGCAAGAAAAAAGGGAGAGATTCGATATGAAAATAGCAAAGTATCAATATTCCCAGATTTTTCTTTGGAGCTGCAAAAGCAACGGGCAACATTTTATGAAATAAAACGAAAAATGAGGGAGGCAGGAATTGAATACTCTATGGCATACCCAGCACGACTGAGGGTGGAGGAAGGGGGAAAGACCTTGTTTTTTAATACACCGAAACAAGCCAAAGACTGGATGGGAACATCCAAGCCCATGCCTCGACAAGAGAAATAAAGACATAGAGAAACCCTGAAAGACAGGAGACATTGGGAGGATCGGGACCTCGGGGGGCGGGGGGGGGGGGGCGGAGGAGGGGGTTAAGGGGTTTGTGGTGGTTTGGGTCTAAATGTTTTTCTATTTTAACTCCTTTTTTTTTTTTTCTCTTTTTTTTGGAAAAGAGGGGAAAGGTAAATGTTTATGGTTGGGGGAGGGGGAGGGGGGGGGGTAAAGAGAGGGAGTATGTATAAATAGGAATTTGAAACAAGTCACAGAGAGATAAACACTGTTCACCATTTATTTTTATTTTTTCTCTGCACTGGGAAGTGAAATAGGAAGATATGTATAGAGGTTTACTATTATGTTTTTTATTTTTTATTTTTTTTTATTTTTTATTTTGGTGTTTTGCTTATTTATATTTTTTTCTATTTGTATTTATTTTTTTGAGATATAAGATATGAGGTTGAAGAGGTTGAAGAGGGAGGGGAAAACACAATAATAATCACATACCTATGAATAGTATAAACACAAATAAATTTAAGGGGGGGGGGGGGAGGGAAGGGAGTGAGTAGGGGAATGAGTAGATAAGAAAATAGAGTAACACATAAGGAAAGTCACATCTATTTTTCCCCATTTTTCCCCCTTTTTTTTTTTTTTTTTTTTTTTTTTTTTTTTTTAGTAAATTAGTAAATTTTCCTTGTGGGTTCTTTTTTTTTTTTATTTTTTTATTTTTTTAGTTTGTAATTTTTCCTTGTGGGTTTTTTTTTGATCCCCTTGTCCCCCCCATCCGCGGCTGACGCCCCCGCGCCCCTCTTACTTCCGATCTCCTAATAATTATAATAAATAAAGCGGGAGAAGGAAGGAGTAGGTAGGCTGAGATCAAAACAAATTACCTATATAAGGGCAAAATGCAATATGTCGGTAATGCCCTAAGAAAAATGGTATGGATGAATGGAGTAGAATGCATGAATAAGAAGAGAGAGGTAGAAAAGAGAATGGTCACGAAAAGGAAAAAGGGATGTAGGATATTTTTCTTTTTTTTTTTTGGGGAGAATAATGGCTAAAACAAAATTCAATAAGTATGAGTAATCAACACATGTTTTTGTCATGGAATGTGAGAGGTATGGGAACGCAATTAAAACAAACACAGGTTTTTACAGAAATCAATAAAGTACAGGCCAAGATTATCTGCATCCAAGAAACACATATGATTAAAGAGAGACTGAAATATTTAGAAAAATCCTGGGTACAATGGCCGAGCCACTCATGCCATACAACATACTCAAGAGGGGTTTCTCTCCTGGTCCATCGGGGAGTAACATGGGAATGTATTAGGGAAAAAAAAGATCCCGATGGAAGATATGTTTTTGTTTTTGCTTTGATGCATGCACTGCCAGTTGTAATTATGGGGATTTATAACCCCCCCCCCCCCAGCTACAATGCGAGTACTGAAAGAAGCAGTGATATTTATGTCAGAATACCCAGAGGCATATGTGATATGTATGGGAGATTTTAATATGTGCCTAGATCCAAAGTTAGACAGGTTCGGGAGTAGTAAGCAAAAAGGAGTGGAAGGATCGAAGGTGTTGGAGAAATTCATGAGTGAAGTAGGATGGGTTGATTTATGGAGAATTAGAAACCCAGGGTCACGGTCTTATTCGTGGCATGCGCCAGGGAGAGGGCGCATGTCTAGAATAGATATGGCAATGGGGAATGAAAAGATTCTTCCAATGGTTCGATCTATAGCCTACGTGACAAGAGGGGTGTCTGACCACTCTGGATTAGCCTTTGAGCTAAAAATAGGCCCAAAAAGAATAAGACCGGGCTATAGGATACAAGCTCAATGGCTGACCCAGATAGGATTAAATGATAGAATCCCAGAGCAAATGGGGATGTTCCTGGAAGCGCATGGGAATGGGAAAATAGATGGAGTATTCTGGGACACATTTAAGGCATATTTGAGGGGAATAACAAGATCAACAATATCATACATTAAACGTACTAACAGACAGGAAGAGGAGGAAATGGAACAATTATGTGCACAGGCAGAGAACAGGTTTATAGAGGACCCCTCGAATATAAATCAAATAAGATGGGCAGCCGTATCACGGCAATATAAGAATCAACTAATAATTAATGCTAAACGTAAGAAATTTCAACATGCACAAAAAAACTTTGCACAAGGACAGTATGCCAATAAGATGCTGAACTTCTTGATAAAGCGGCAAACCCCATCATTAGCAATATCAGAGGTGAAAAACGAGAAAAAGGAGATGGAAAAGAGGGGAAAGGTAAATGTTTATTGTTGGGGGGGGGGGAGGGGGGGTAAAGAGAGGGAGTATGTATAAATAGGAATTTGAAACAAGTCACAGAGAGATAAACACTGTTCACCATTTTTTTTTTTTTTCTCTGCACTGGGAAGTGAAATAGGAAGATATGTATAGAGGTTTACTATTATGTTTTTTATTTTTTATTTTTTTTTCTTTTTTCTTTTTTTTTATTTTTTCTTTTGGTGTTTTGCTTATTTATATTTTTTTCTATTTTTATTTATTTTTTTGAGATATAAGATATGAGGTTGAAGAGGTTGAAGAGGGAGGGGAAAACACAATAATAATCACATACCTATGAATAGTATAAACACAAATAAATTTAAGGGGGGGGGGGGAGGGAAGGGAGTGAGTAGGGGAATGAGTAGATAAGAAAAAAGAGTAACACATAAGGCAAGTCACATCTATTTTTCCCCATTTTTCCCCCTTTTTGTTTTTTTTTTTATTTTTTTTAGTTTTTTAGTATTTTTTTTTTCTTTGTGGGTTCTTTTTATTTTTTTTTTTTTTTTTTTTTTTCCTTTGTTTTTTTTTTTTTTTTTTTTTTTGATCCCCTTGTCCCCCCCATCCGCGGCTGACGCCCCCGCGCCCCTCTTACTTCCGATCTCTTAATAATTATAATAATAAAAAAGCGGGAGAAGGTAGGAGTAGGTAGGCTGAGATCGAAACAAATTACCTATATAAGGGCAAAATGCAATATGTCGGTAATGCCCTAAGAAAAATGGTATGGATGAATGGAGTAGAATGGATGAATGAGAAGAGAGAGGTAGAAAAGAGAATGGTCACGAAAAGGAAAAAGGGACGTAGGATATTTTTCTTTTTTTTTTTTTGGGGAGAATAATGGCTAAAATAAAATTCAATAATTATGAGTAATCAACACATGTTTTTGTCATGGAATGTGAGAGGTATGGGAACGCAATTAAAACGAACACAGGTTTTTACAGAAATCAATAAAGTGCAGGCCAAGATTATCTGTATCCAAGAAACACATATGATTAAAGAGAGACTGAAATATTTAGAAAAATCCTGGGTACAATGGGCGAGCCACTCATGCCATACAACATACTCAAGAGGGGTTTCTCTCCTGGTCCGTCGGGGAGTAACATGGGAATGTAACCCGGGGACCCCCTGTATTAGGGAAAAAAAAGATCCCGATGGAAGATATGTTTTTGTTTTTGCTTTGATGCATGCACTGCCAGTTGTAATTATGGGGATTTATAACCCCCCCCCCCCCCCAGCTACAATGCGAGTACTGAAAGAAGCAGTGATATTTATGTCAGAATACCCAGAGGCATATGGGATATGTATGGGAGATTTTAATATGTGCCTAGATCCAAAGTTAGACAGGTTTGGGAGTAGTAAGCAAAAAGGAGTGGAAGGATCGAAGGTGTTGGAGAAATTCATGAGTGAAGTAGGATGGGTTGATCTATGGAGAATTAGAAACCCAGGGTCTCGGTCTTATTCGTGGCATGCGCCAGGGAGAGGGCGCATGTCTAGAATAGATATGGTAATGGGGAATGAGAAGATTCTTCCAATGGTTCGATCTATAGCTTATATGATAAGAGGGGTGTCTGACCACTCTGGATTAGCCTTTGAGCTAAAAATAGGCCCAAAAAGAATAAGACCGGGCTATAGGATACAAGCTCAATGGCTGACCCAGATAGGATTAAATGATAGAATCCCAGAGCAAATGGGGATGTTCCTGCAGTGCATGGGAATGGGAAAATAGATGGAGTATTCTGGGACACATTTAAGGCATACTTGAGGGGAATAACAAGATCAACAATATCATACATTAAACGTACTAACAGACAGGAAGAGGAGGAAATGGAACAATTATGTGCACAGGCAGAGAACAGGTTTATAGAGGACCCCTCGAATCACGGCAATATAAGAATCAACTAATAATTAATGCTAAACGTAAGAAATTCCAACATGCACAAAAAAACTTTGAACAAGGACAGCAAGCTAACAAGATGTTGAACTTCTTGATAAAGCGGCAAACCCCATCATTAGCAATATCAGAGGTGAAAAACTAGAAAAAGGAGATGGTAAATACATTAGATGAGATACTTGAGACCTTTCAAAAATATTATATTAATATGTATACATCAACACTGACCTGTACAAGAGAAGAGATAGAAGACTATCTACAGGATTTGAACTTTCTTAAATTAACAGAGGAACAACAAGAAGAGTTAGAGAGAGATATAGAGGAAGAGGAAGTACGAGAAGCTATCTTCTCTTTGGGAAAGGGTAAGTCCCCAGGGCCAGATGGCATACCACTGGAAATGTACCAGCAATATACAGAGATTATGGTGCCAGTTATGACCAAAATGTATGGAGAGACGTTTCGAAGGGGAGAAATGCCTGAATCCATGTATGATGCCACAGTTATATTGATACCAAAACCATATAAAGATAGAACCGAATGTGGATCGTATAGGCCAATATCACTATTAAATATAGATTATAAAGTATTGGCAAAAGTATTGGCCAAAAGGCTCAACCAGGTAATTCTATCTATAATAGCGGGGGGACCAAACTGGATTTATGCCAGGGAAATCCACGTCAATTAACATCAGAAGGACGCAATTTATGATACAAATGAGAGAGTTTATCCCAGAAACAAGCGCCTTGGCATCGTTGGATACAGCCAAGGCATTTGATTCCATAGAATGGGAATTCCTGCAAACAGTCCTGGAAAGGAACGGATTTGGAGAAAAATTTAGAAAATGGGTGAGAATAATTTACAAACAACCATGCTCCAATCTGTTAATAAATGGTATACTATCCCCAACAATAAAATTATATAGAGGAACGAGGCAGGGATGCCCATTGTCACCGCAATTATTTGCTCTGGCAATTGAGGCACTGGGAAATAGATTTAGGCAATCAGACAAATACAAAGGGATTAAAGTAGGAAAAAAAACTGAACATATAGGATTATATGCAGACGATATTATACTATATATGGGAGATGCGCAAGCATCTCTGACGGAAGCAATGAAAATAATAGAAATATATGGAAAGTTCTCAGGGTTAAAAATAAATTGGCAAAAATCTGCACTGATGCTCCTAGGAACAGGTAATGAGAGGAGAGTCCAGACCCCATTAAAAATAGTTAATGTTTTTAAATATCTAGGAGTAAACATAACATTAAAACCTGAAGAAGAGATGGAAGCTAACATACTCCCATTAGTAGAGCAAGTTAAGAGAAAACTGGAAATATGGATAAAGCTACCAATATCAATGGCAGGTAGAATTCAGCTGATAAAATCTGTTATACTACCCAAGTGTTTATATGTATTTACACACTCTCCGGTAAAAATACCAAAACAGATATTTAAAAAATTAAACTCGCAGATGACTCGGTTTATCTGGGCATATGGAAGGTGTAAACTAAAATTTAATAAACTACAAAGACCAAAGACAGAAGCTGGGTTGGCCCTCCCGGATTTATATCTATATTACTTGGCAGGACAACTGAAACATTTAAGAACATGGGTAGGACAGGAAAAAATAACAAGGATAGAGGAATATCTTCTTAGCAAAATGCAAATAGATGACTTAATGATGGGATTGGAACTAAAAGATCTGAGAAGAGTGGGAGTAAAAATTCCCCTACTGAAAGTGGCAAGGACAGTTTGGAGGGAGGCTAAGAAAGTAACGGGATTTGATGGTATACCAACAGAATCTGCACTTTGGAATAACCCAAAATTCGAACAATTGGAAACATTTGAAGACAGTAAATTTTGGAAGCAGAATAAGATAACAACTCTTGGCCAGATTTATGATAAAAATGTTATAGTAACCTATGAAAACCTGTGTAAACAATATAATTTACTGAGTAAACAGTTTTATAGGTACCTTCAGCTGAGGCATGTGTTACAGGTACAGTTTAGAACGGAGGAAATAAAAATATCTAAATATCCCCTTATAGGTATTTTGAGATCGCAGGGACCTAAGGGACTGATAGCCAAAATTTATACACATTTGCTGCAGAAGAAAATAGAAGGTGAACCCCTGAAAATAAGGGAGAAGAGGCAGACGGCTATCCCAGACATGAGTGATCATGAATGGGATGAAGCCTGCACTTCCCACTTGAAGGTATCCCCCGCAATGAATAACAGGATAATACAGATGAATATAATACATCAGACGTACTTGGCCCCAAATAGACTGTATAAAATGGGGAGGATGGCTGAACCAAGATGTACTAGATGTGGGCAGGGGGGAGCAGACTTTCTTCATGTAATGTGGTACTGTGGTAAAATAGGAAAATACTGGCAACAGGTAGCTAGGAAAATAGGCAAAGTTTTGAACAAATCTTTTACGGCTACGATGGAATCATGTTTGTTGGGGATATTGAGGGAAGAGAGAGATAATAGAGACAACAATACCTTCTTAAGGGAGGTATTGTTTCTGGCAAGAAAACAAATAATAGAAAAATGGATTCAGCCAAATCCCCCGACAGTAACCCAATGGGTGAGAGCGGTAAATCAGGTCCTACCCTGCGAAAAAATAATGTATGAACAAAGGGGAAACGGGCGAAGATATGAAAATATATGGGCAAAATGGAATAGAACATGGTTAATAGTGGATATAGGAACACCCGAAAACATAGTATAAGGTGACCATGGAGGATGAAAGGGAATGGAATGAATGAGAGGAGAAAATGTAATTATAATCTGTATTATATAAAGTAATGTAAAACTATATAAAAATGCAAAATGTATATTATTATGTAATGAAAAATTTTGTAATAAAGAGATTTGAAAAAAAAAAAAGTACACAAGGAAGCGGTAAGATCTTATATTGACAAAGTTTTATAAGTGTTTCCTAACCATAGGTTCAGAGAGGGTGGGGTTGTTTGTTTATATAGGTGGGGGATGCATGATTTGGTTGCACTTAATAGCTGGTTTATCAAAGGTCCTTCGTAAGGTTTTTTGGAGAAATGATTCAGGTGGAGGAGGTTGAGGAGGTTTTTTCTAGTTTAATGTTCGTTATTCTATAAATGGTGACCTATATTCAATTTCTTTAACAGGACACAATCTCTGAATTTATGAAGGAGGTTTCTGGGAATTTGGTTGCATATCCAACAAAGTGGGAATATTTCTGGAAAGATCTTGTGGATGAGGACTAGAACACTATACTATTTGAAGAGGAGTATACATTTTGACTCCTGGAATTTGTTTCAGATGGAAGATTAAGGGGGCCCCTTCCACATGGGGCAGGCTCAGTTGGAGTTTGCCTGCTCAGGGGGGAATCTGTCCACTGATCCTCACTGACCAGGCAGATGGCTGATCTGTGTCTGCTCTGCTCATGCAGAGCGGATACAGACACAGCACGCTCTTCTCTTCTCTGCCGTCAGATGTAAACAGACCGCCTGTCCGTTAACACCCAACTGCCATCAGATCTGATCAGACAGGTGCATGGGGAACAGATCCCCATTCATCTGATTTTGTCAGACAGGATCGGACATTTCCTGAGTACCTATCACATTTTTGAAGGCCCTGAAGCACCAGGACTAGGGATGGGCCCCGTGTTCGATTCGAACCCATGTTCAAATCGAACATCGGCTGTTCGTCCGCTCGTCGAGTTCAGAACTCTGAGGGCCGTTCACATCAAATTTGTGTGATGCGAACGGTCCACAATGCACTGCGCCAGTCGCAGTGCATTGCTGGCTGATGATTGGCCAAGCATGCACTGTGACCCTGCATGCTTGGCCAATCATAGAGCCAGAAGCGAGGAGAGCAATTATTGGCCACAGGCAGGATGCCTGTGGCCAATTATAGCTCAGGGGGTTTAGTACATGCCCCACACTATATAAGGCCGCCACGCCGGCGGCCTTGTGTAGTGTGTTCCGGCATTGAGGGATAGAGGATTGATAGGCAGGGACAGTCTAAACTATTTTCAATCATTCCTGAGTGGGGAAAGTGTAGGGAAAGAGGAAAAATAGGCAGGGATAGTGTGTTCTTCTCAGGCATTTGCGTGTGGGGAAAGTGTAGAGAAAGAGGAATAATAGGCAGGGATAGTGTGTTCTTCTCAGGCATTTGCGTGTGGGGAAAGTGCTGTTCTCTACCAATACAGCCATCTGCAGGAGTTAGTGTGTGTGCTGTGTGAGTCTAGCACAGCACAGTATACAACTTGAACCTGTATCTGCCCTTCTGCCCTGTTGTCATCTAATCCAGCCATCTGCAGGAGTTAGTAGTTGTGTTGTGTGAGTGCAGCACAGTATACAACCTGCACCTGTATCTGCCCTTCTGCCCTGTTGTCATCTAATCCAGCCATCTGCAGGAGTTAGTAATTGTGTTGTGTGAGTGCAGCACAGCACAGTATACAACTTGAACCTGTATCTGCCCTTCTGCCCTGTTGTCATCTAATCCAGCCATCTGCAGGATTTAGTAATTGTGTTGTGTGAGTGCAGCACAGCTCAGTATACAACCTGCACCTGTATCTGCCCTTCTGCCCTGGTTTCGACTAATCCAGCCATCTGCAGGAGTTAGTAACTGTGAGGGCTTACAGTGTTGTGGCAACACCGTCCACCACCACCACCACCAAAGGCCCAATTTTTCTGCAGGGGCATGCAATTACAATTCTTGATCCAATAATTCACAGCAGGGCCCATTCCTGTGCCCACCAAGTGTAAATGTGAGGGCTTACAGTGTTGTAGCACCAGCACCACCACCACCAAAGGCCCAATTTTTCCTAACACTGTTCAACAATGGCATGTAATTACAATTCCTGATATAATAGTTCACAGCAGGGCGTTCCAGCGCCCACTAAGAGTAGCTGTGAGGGCTTACAGTGTTGTGGCAACACCAACATCTAATGGGGCAAGAGTATATACGGCAGGGCCCTACTTTCAAACATCCAACTTAGAAACGACTCCTACTTGCAAACGGAAGGAGAAAACAGGAAGTGAGAGGAAATCTACCCCTAGGAAGGAAAATTCTATCCTGTTAGATTTAATTTGGGGAAAAGGTATCTCCTGATGCTTTATCACCAATCCTTGTTTCAATAAAAACCCCACTTTTCCAAAAACATTTGTCATTGGGACAGAAAGTGAGGTGAAATGTTCTGAACAGGTGCACAGACAGCAAATGCCATTTTTCTCAAAGATTTTCATCCATATTGCCAGGACAAGACATGACATTAAAGCCGCAAGCAGTTTTAAAAGGCTTCTTTTTTTCCTTTACAAATGTCATTTTGTGCAGGGACAGTTCTAAACACGGGAAACACATGCCACTTCACAGGCATACTTTAGACACCAAATTTAAATATACGCTGCACTGGAATGGCTATGCACTAGATAATCTGTATCTTAATCTATAGTTATAGATCCACAAGAATATAACAATGTGCATAAAATAGTAAACATACAACTGGTGTAAAGTGCAAGTGCAAAATATAGCAAAAACAAATAATGTGCACAAAATCTGTAAACGCACAACTAAAACGCATGGGTAAATCTTCCTCAGGAAGATACGCCACACCCTGAGTATCGACACGTGTAGGGGAGGGACCAGGACGGAGCGAGAGACAGTACACCTGCCTGGAGGGGATACAAGCCATACCCATACTGTTTACAGTATTTTAGTGAGCCTTATGAAGTATGGTGCACTGACGCACCTTATATATGTGAGTACCCCGGCGGGGGAATGTTTTTTTAACTTGTCTATTCAATTTTGTAAAACGGTATTGCGCTATTAGTCTTTTTCTTTTTTCATGTGCCTCTGAGATCATTGCACTGAGGATAGTACTGATCCAGTGAAACAGCTGAGAACCCTAGTGGTTCATATGCGTGCTTTGACTCAGTGTAAAAGCTGGTCACACGCTCTGAGGTGAGTGGCCAGGATGCCGAACTGAGCGGTCGCACTTTGTGAGCTCTGCTGGAGAAGAACCCGTACTAAATCCGTTTTCTGTGGATAATCACCCCGTTTGACTTTCTCAGCCTGTGCATGCCTTCTAGGTACTCCACGGGCCCTAAGAAGGCCAAAAAATTGAAGTTTCCTCCGGTCGAAGACACCCCAGTGACCCGGGCTCAGGAGCTGCGGCCTACTCCTCCACGCAACAGCAGCATGGCGTCGCAGACGGAGCATGAGGAGGAGATACCGCCAGGAATCCCGGAGGTCATGGCGGCCATCAACATGTGCCAGACGGCCCTAACAAATAAAATAGAAGCTGTTCAGCTGGATGTCGGCTTAGTGCGACAAGACCTGGACAAGATCCGTCATAGGATAACGGCGGTGGAGCAGCGTGTTGGCGACACGGAAGATGCAGTCGCCAGCCATGAGGCGTCCATCAGAGCCCTGCAGAGTAAGGTGAAGGCACTCGAGTACCGTGCCGAGGATGCCGAGAATCGGAGCAGGAGGAACAATCTCCGCATCGTAGGCCTCCCAGAGGGGGTGGAGGGACGTAACCCAACGGCCTTCACAGAAGACCTGCTCCGATCAGCCCTTCCAGCGGCCCAGCTCTCTCCCCACTTTACAGTGGAGAGGGCCCATCGTGTTCCACCAAGGCCTGGGCCTGAGGGAGCCCCCCCGCGCACGCTGATCCTCCGGCTGCTGAACTTCAGAGACAGGGACGAACTGCTCCGGGCCGCAAGAACCGCTGGAGACATTAATTACAAAAACACCAGGCTGATGATGTTCCCGGATTACACCCTCGAGACGCAGAAGCAGCGCCGGTCCTTTGACGCTGTAAAGGCAGCCCTCCGGGCCAGGAACATTCGATACAGCATCCTGTTCCCAGCCAAGCTGCGGGTGGTGGACGGCGAAACGATCCGGATCTTCAACCTTCTGAAAGATGCCAGCGCATGGATGGACACCCTACCACCGGGATGAGGAGCGTGATCAGTTGGCACCAAGTGACCTGCCAGCTACATTTAACGGGACTGAGCTGAGGCGGAGGTAAGACCGGCAGTTCCCTTTCCCCCCTGGTGTTATTCCCCTGTTGGGCCTTGAACTGATCACTAGATGTGACTTACCCTGTTATTCAGTTTAGCCCCCCTGGCCCCGGAGAATCCTGTGATACTTTAACCGGGGGTCCTGGGACTGCCCAGGGGCTCATTCATGTGGTCCTCACCTAGGCCCCGACTCAGTGGACTTAATTTTCCGGAAGACCCTACCCAACAGGAGATCTGAGTCGCGGCTCTACTACCCCCCGACCTGCTGAGTCACACTTTTCCCCTTTTCATTTTTTCTTCGTTCCCTACTTGTTTTACTCTTATGTTTTGACTTGCAATGCCACGTTTGAGTTCTTCCACCGGCAAAAGGACAGAAAACATAACTTTATCCAGATCCAGCAACTCGATCTAGTGAGTGGTTCTGAGACAGGACTCTACACTAACGGTGTTAGCCCCATTGGCGTAGTTCTGATCGGGCCCACGCCTCCCGATCTGTCTATACACCTCACATGAGGGGTGTTTTGTTTTTGGGATCCAGATGCCTCCCGCTGTTTGGGAGAGCATGGGGTGGGGGGGGGGGGGGGTCGGCCGTTGCCGCCAAAAGAGGTAATAGGAGATGTTTATTCTTTTTCTTTTTGTTCCAGTGTTATGCTGGCTTGTTTTACGTTTGGTTGGTCTATATGTGCAATTTCAATGACAAGTACGATATGGCTGCGGGGGGACTGTGGTCATCACCTGCCAGGGTTTTTCCGGTCCATTCGGGACGAGCAGGGGTGCCCTGCACTCCCCCAGCAGCGTATAATAATGCTCCAGAAGCTATAATCCTCCTGGTTTGGCTACATCACTCTCATGGCTGAGTTCACTGTGCTATCATGGAACGTCAGGGGTCTCAATTCAGCAATAAAGCGCTCCCTAGTATTTAGGTTCCTAAAACAGCACTGCCCTAAAATATGCATTCTACAGGAGACTCATTTGATCGGTGCCAAAATCCTGGGTTTGAAAAAAGCATGGGTCGCAGCACACTACCATGCCACATACTCTAACTATGCACGGGGGGTTAGTATCTTGGTCCACAGGTCCCTGGCATTCCATCTGGTGCAGGTTAAAATAGACCCGCAGGGGCGCTACATTCTGTTGCAGGCCTTGATTGGGGGCTTTCCCTATATTATAGCTGGGGTTTACCTGCCGCCCCCGGCTAACGTCACGGTGCTGCATGACTTAATGCATGCTGTGGTGCAGTTTGATGTTGACAGGGTGCTGGTGGTGGGGGATTTTAACTTGGTGATGGCTAACGATTTGGACAGACTTCACCCCTCCCCCTCCCCCTGCACTGGACTTTCACTTTGGGCATCTACTTTTCACCTGACGGATGTGTGGAGACACTTCCACCCGTCTGACAGACAGTTTACATGCCTCTCTGCAACGTATAGGACTTTGTCGCGGCTGGACATGGCATTCGCATCCTCCGATATGCTGCGGGTGACATCCTCGGCTGAGATCCTCTCCCGTGGCATATCGGATCACGCTCCGCTGCTACTAAAGATAAGGGTGGCTCCCTCGGGAGGTCCGAAACTATGGAGGTTATCCAAGTATTGGATTATGGAGGAAAAGATACAGGAGGACATGCCGGAGGAACTGTGCACATATTGGATACACAATGCGGACACAGCAGACCCGCAGGTCCTCTGGGATGCCTTTAAGGCCTGGGTTAGGGGCACCTATATTAAAAAGATTGCTGACAGGCAAAGAGATTATACGCGGTCCCTACAACAACTAGAAGACAGAGCCTTAACCATGGAAAGGGAATATGTTAGACACCCTACCCAGGCAAACTATGCCCCTTGGCAGGGTACGCTCAGGGAGCTGTCACTGCTGAGGATTGACATGACCAAAAAAGCCATGTTAGCCGGCACCCAAAGAATATTCGAATTTGGCAATAAGAATGGGAGGCTTCTGGCATGGCTGGCCAAGGGACAATTCGCCAAGACTCACATAGGACGGATAAGGGATACAGGAGGAGACACACTTACCACCCCAGAGGCAATCAGTGACAGGTTCATGCAATACTACCGGAATTTGTATGCTTCCAGAGCCACCTACGCTGATGGGCAACTGGCATCATACCTTGACTTAGTTAGCCTTCCCCAGCTTGACTCTGACCAACAGGAAACCCTAGACAGTGACATTACCCTAGAGGAAGTTCAAATAGCAATGAGCTCTATGCAGTCAGGTAAATCCCCTGGCCCCGACGGTATTCCTATCGAATTCTATTCGGCCCATCAAGAAATGATAGCTCCTAGAATGGTCTCCCTCTTCTCGCAGTTCTCTTTACACGACCAACTCCCGGACTCTATGGCTGAGGCGGTGGTGGTATTGGTGCCCAAACCTGGTAAGGACCCGGAGGAATGCTCATCCTACAGACCCATTTCATTAATCAACGCTGACGCTAAATTGATAGCCAAAATACTGGCCCTTCGCTTGGCCAAAGTGATTGAAAGTCTGGTGCATCACGATCAGACCGGGTTCATGCCGGGGAAGGGCACCGATATTAATATCAGACGACTTTTTCTCAATCTGGGGATAGCCCATGACAATAGTGGCTCCAGGGTCATAGCCTCTCTCGACGCCGAAAAGGCCTTCGACTCTGTGGAGTGGAAGTATCTATGGGAGGTCCTTAGGAGGTTTGGATTTGGTCCAAGGTTCTTGTCATGGCTAAGCATGCTATATAGATCCCCTAGGGCTAGAATTCGCACTAATGATACCCTCTCAGAGTTTTTTCTCCTCCAGAGGGGCACCAGACAGGGTTGCCCTCTGTCGCCCAGCCTGTTCGCTCTGGCTCTCGAACCCCTGGCCGCCAGAATTCGGGAGTCGGGGGCGATACGGGGGCTCCGGGTTGGCCCGCTGGAGGAGAAAATCTCCCTCTATGCGGATGATGCCTTGCTATACTTACAGGATGCAGAGACGTCCCTCCAGGCTGCCCTGGAGATCTTTAACGAGTTAGGGAGGTTCTCGGGAATCAATATAAACTGGTCTAAGTCCCTGTTATTTCCTTTGGACCCTCGATCTGGGACAGGGAGTAGTCCCTCTCCCTTGCAGTGGGTGGAGGAGTTTAAGTATTTGGGGATTGTGGTGTCCAGAGATGTCCAGGCATTTCACCGTCTTAACTTGCAGCCGATTGTTACATGATTAAAGGACCACTGCACTAGATGGAGGGACCTTCCCCTAAACTTATTGGGACGAATTAATGTCATCAAGATGTTATACCTTCCCAGATTCAACTACATCTTTAGGAACAGTCCGGTGTGGCTCCCTGGTTCCTTTTTCAAGGAGCTAGAGGGGTTCATTGGGTCCTTCCTATGGGGGGGAGCTGCTCCTAGGTTGGCTAGATCAACGCTACAGCTCCCTGTCCGTTGCGGGGGGCTAGCACTTCCCAGCTTCAGAACCTACTACTGGGCGGCAATACTTGTCACGGTTAGGTGGTGGTTTGAACAATCTAGGTCTAACGCTGCCACATGTCTGGAAGCAGCCATTCTAGGCTCTCTGACTGAACTAGGTAATTTGGTGTATAGGGGATCAGCAGCATACTCCTCCCTTCCAAATGCCACCAAAGTGACACTGAAGGCCTGGACTGTGGCTAGGAAGAGATTCCTACCGCCGACTCAGTGGTCCCCCCACACCCCGTTGTGGGGGAATCCCTCTCTGAAGCACCTGCGGAATATACCAGACCCGCAACTTTGGGCCACCTATGGCATTAAGACACTAGGTGACATATTCCGGGCGGGCCTTTTACTGCCCTTCCAGACTATGGTAATGAAATTTGGATTGCCGGGGCACATGCTGTTCTGCCATTGTGCCCCTTAAGTGCTGCCATTGTGCCCCTTAAGTGCTGCCATTGTGCCCCTTAAGTGCTGCCATTGTGCCCCTTAAGTTCTGCCACTGTGCCCCTTAAGTGCTGCCATTGTGCCCCTTAAGTGCTGCTATTGTGCCCCTTAAGTGCTGCCATTGTGCCCCTTAAGTGCTTCCATTGTGCCCCAAGTTCTGCCATTGTGCCCCAAGTTCTGCCATTGTGCCCCTTAAGTGCTGCCATTGTGCCCCTTAAGTGCTGCCATTGTGCCCCTTAAGTGCTGCCACTGTGCCCCTTAAGTGCTGCCACTGTGCCCCTTAAGTGCTGCCATTGTGCCCCTTAAGTGCTGCCATTGTGCCCCAAGTTCTGCCACAAGTTCTGCCATTGTGCCCCAAGTTCTGCCATTGTGCCCCTTAAGTGCTGCCATTGTGCCCCTTAAGTGCTGCCATTGTGCCCCTTAAGTGCTGCCATTGTGCCCCTTAAGTTCTGCCACTGTGCCCCTTAAGTGCTGCCATTGTGCCCCTTAAGTGCTGCCATTGTGCCCCTTAAGTGCTTCCATTGTGCCCCAAGTTCTGCCACTGTGCCCCTTAAGTGCTGCCACTGTGCCCCCTGCCTGCCCTCTGCACTTACCTTGTCCCGGTGTGCAGCTGGTGACGGCGTCAGGCAACGAGCGGTGTCTCCGTCGGATGTCTTCTCCCGCGCTCCTCCTGTCTTCTTCTGCTGTGATTGGACGCTAGGTGATTGGCCGCCTAGCGTACAATCACAGCGCCTGTGACTTCAGCCAATCAGGTGACAGGTAACAGACCTGGCAACCTGATTGGCTGAGAGGCGGGTCTGTGTTAGGGAAGCGATGTATTCGCTTCTCTAACACAATACTGTGTAATCAGCGAACGCACGGCCGTGCGCCCGCTGTTTACACTTAGGGAAGCCTATTAGAGCACACCGCTCTAATAGGGTCCCCTATTAGAGCTTACAGCTCTAATAGGGGCGCTTCCAGCAACACCCCCCCACTGTAATTCAGATGCCCGGCGCCCGATCAGGGGCCGGACACCTGAATAGGGGGCGGCAGAGGTGACCAATAGATAGATTCATGCAATGCATGAATCTATCTATTGGTGATAGAGCGGTGCATACTGCACTGTGCGCCCTTAAAGGGACATGGCGCCCTTAAAGGGACATGTTTAAATACATTTTTTTTTTTTTTTTTTGAACTTTTTTTTTTATTTTTATTTTTTTTTTTTTTAACTGCAAGGAGGGGGGGGGGGGGCGGCGCCCGGGCGCCCCCTATGGACGGGCCGCCACTGATTACCAACTAAGGCATGCAGTTAGAGCACAGTTCCCAAGAGGGGTGGTGTTGCAGATGGACCCTGTTGAAGAGACCCTTGCCCAGGAATCATTGACCAAGACTCTCTCCACTTTATATTTTGTAATATTGGGAGCAGACTCCCCGAAAATGAATTCCCTCTGGGACAAATGGCACAAAGACATTCCAAGCATCGATAGGGAAATATGGGAGGAATGTTTTGAGGATGGAGCGAAGTTAGTGATATCCTCTAGGGACAGGCTAATACACACTAAGTTTATGCACCAGGTATACTACACCCCCCAGAGATTAAACAGGATCTACCCGCACAGGTCACCCAACTGTCCTAAGTGCCAATCCTCAGATGGCACGTTTATACACATGTTCTGGGGGTGTCCGCATATAGTGAGGTTTTGGACAGCGGTCTTTGAATGTATCAATATACGTCTACAACTGAACGTCCCAATGTTGCCAGAATTGGCGCTGCTGGGTATTCATGATGACGAGCAGAGGCCCAGATATACCAGGCTGCTGATTTCGCTTCTGGTGTTCTACGCCAGAAGGGAAATCCTTAGAACTTGGATTTCTCCCTCCCCCCCTACGGTGACTACATGGGATTCTGCAGTCAACGCAGTGCTTCCCCTGTACAAACTGACATACATTAACAGGGGATGCCCACAAAAATTTGATCGGCTCTGGACACCTTGGCTGGAGCAATTTTGATACTTGGAGCTTAGAACGTGGTGGCAGGCTAGGTTTCTGAACTGGATGGGCGGCGGGGGCCCTGCTCCCCCTCCCCTCCCCCTCCCCCCCGGATGGGGGAGGGGCTGAATTAGTTAATATTCTCACTCCTCAAAGAATTTTACTAAAAGGATGCTTCAATGATGCAAACTGTATAGCTGACCAATAGAGTAGCTTGTGATATTTTTGTCTGCTGACATTACTTACAAGAATCTGTACTGTTTTTCTTCTGATTGCTGTCATTGACTGTTTGAATTTTGATTGCATTGTACCTTGTACTGTACCATTCTACTTAATAAAGACCAACCTTGTTATTAAAAAAAAAGATTAAGATACAGATTATCTAGTGCATAGCCATTCCAGCGCAGTGTATATTTAATTTTGTGTTTAATGTGCACGAACGTATGAGACGTGTTTAACGTTTGCAGCTTGATAGTGGCAGGTTGGTAGGGGGTTCTTTAAGGCTCGCAGGATTTTGTTGTTTTGTTATACTTTAGAAACCCCCCAGGTACCATATTTAAAGGAATATTTCTTTTTTTTATTACTTTATGCATCATTAAAATTACTGCTCCAGAAAAAACGTCCGTTTTTAAAAAAATTAAAACCTATTTTTTTCTCACAAAGTTGTCAATTTAGAATATCTTTCTAACACATAGCATCTACATAGCCCAAATTACACCCCAAAATACATTCTGCTACTCGTCCTGAGTATGGCGATACCCCATGTGTCAGACTTTTCCACGGCCTGGCCATATACAGAGGCCCAACATCCATGTAGCACCATCAGGTGTTCTAAAGGCATAAATTACACATTTAATTTCCTGAGTACCTATCACATTTTTGAAGGCCCTGGAGCACCAGGACAATGGAATTACCCACAAAGTGACCCCATTTTGGAAAGAAAACACCCCAATGTATATTCTATGAGGCATAATGAGTCTTTTGAACATGTCATTTCTTTCCACAAGTTTTTGAAAAATGGGGAAAGAAAATTAAAACCTATTTTTTTCTCACAAAGTTAGTCAGTTTAGAAGATCTTTCTAACACATAGCATGTACATAGCCAAAATGACACTCCAAAATACATTCTGCTACTCGTCCTGAGTATGGCGATACCCCATGTGTGAGACTTTTCCACTACCTGGCCACATACAGAGGCCCAACATGCAAGTAGCACCTTCAGGCTTCTAACACATAGCATGTACACACCAATAATTACACCCCAAAATACATTCTGCTGAGCAAAGGGTAAAAAAAAAGGCTCACCTGTGGTTTTAGCAGGCAGGAATACCTTTCCAGAGCAGTCAAAGCATTTGTCTAGACAGCCAAAGGAAATGTCCAGGAATTGTCCAGGCAGCAGACAGATATGGAAAAGTATGAACATGGTTCAGTACAGTCCAAGGTTTAGCAGGCAGTTCAGGTAACAGGCATAGGCATGGCCAGTTCAGGTAACAGGCAAAGGCATGGCCAGTTCAGGTGGCAGGCAAAGGCATGGCCAGTTCAGGTGGCAAGCAAAGGCATGGCCAGTTCAGGTGGCAGGCAGAGGCATGACCAGTTGAGATGGCAGCAGGCGGCACTTTGTACATTAGGCCTTGGTCAGGTAAGACCTGAGGACAGGGGTAGAGGCTTCTTCCCACCCAAATCTCTACGAAGCCTCCGAGTCTCCAGACCCTAATCCGAGGAAAAAAAAAACCTGGATAAAAATGTTTTCTCCACTCGGAAAACCTTTTCTGGAGCCCCTCACATGTGAGACCCCTGTGCTGTACAGTGGCAGGGCAAATAATCAGTTCAGGAGGCAGGCAAAAAGCATGGTCATTTAACAGGCCGAGGTCAATTCACGTTGAAGGCAGAAAGATGTTTGGCAGAGGCATAGTCGTTAACAGTCCAGGTCATTCACAGAAATGGCAGAAAGTGGAAACTGGAAAAAAATCATCTTCACTTTACTAATAGTGTAGTGAAGTATGATAGCTTCAATAGCACGTCCCAATACAGAGGCCTGGCTGGGAGGGACAGTCGGGACAGTAGTATCTGTTGTCACAGCGATTTCCTCTACTTGCACACACACAACATTTTTTTGGGGGTTTGGGTAGGAGGGAGAATTTCAGGAAAGTGCCTTTCATGGAGTCTGGCTACTGCATCAGAGCAAATTAGTTGAGTGGGTTGGCCATGGGGATAGACGAGGGCTGTGGTGACGTCTTCTTGGAATTTTAGATAGGTCAGTGAACTTTGGGTGCACTTAGAAAAAATAATATATGAATTGAACATGGCTAGTTGCATCAAATAAATGGCGACTTTCTTTTACCAAAACAGTGATCTCCTGGTGGCCAAGTAGGGCTGCATCATCTGGTCGTTCATATCCCCCCCCCCCCCCCCATGTATAGGTTATACTCATGGATACATTTTGGCTTCTGGATGGGGCCTTTTCTTTTCTGCAGTTCCACCAAGGTGTCATTGTGTATTGTGGAAAGGATGTAGACATCTCTTTTTTTATCTCTCCACTTCAGCGCTAGTACCTCTTCAGTCCGCATACTGGCCATTTCACCCTGCTTCAGTTTGTTGGCGACCAATGTCTGTGGGAAGCCTTTGCGGTTGGTCTGCGCTGTCCCACAGGCCACAGTCTGCTTTAGGTACAGATGGCGGAAAAGTGGGAGACTTGTGTAGAAATTGTCTACATATAGGTGGTAACCTTTCCCAAGCAATGGTTGGATCAGCTGCCAGACAATTTTGCCACTTGTTCCCATGTAGGTAGGGCCTCCAGGGGGGTTTAGCTTTCTGTCTTTTCCCTCATAAATTATAAAGTCATATGTGTAACCCGTGGCCCTGTCACACGCCTTATAAAATTTTACCCCACGTCTGGCTCTTTAACTGGGGATGTATTGCTGCATTCCAAGTCTTCCAGTGAAGTGTAATAGGGATTCATCTACACAAATATTTATATCAGGGGTAAACATCTGCTTGAAGCTGGCGCAAAAAAAAATTGATTAGGGGCCGAATTTTGAATAATTTATCGTAACTGGGATGATTTCGAGGGAGGCATTGGGCATTGTTATTGAAATGTAAAAATCTCATAATCATTTCATAACGGGTTCTGGGCATCATTGACGAATAGACCGGCATGTGGTGGATAGATTGTGTAGACCAGTAGGAATGGACTTCATTTTTTTTTTTGTCAGCCCCATGTTGAGGGTTAGGCCAAGGAAAATTTTAAATTCTTCCACGGTGAGGGGTTTCCAAACAAAAGGACGGGCATATGAAGAACTTGGATTGTTGGCTATATGTTGGCTGGCGTATAGATTACATTGCTCCACAATGTTGGTTAGGAGATCATTGGTAAAAAATAAGAGAAAATGATAAAATGTGGTTACATTTTCCGTCTGTATCTGAGGGCCTGGCTGGGCTGTAAAAAGGGGAATTACAGGTTCTACTGACGTATCGGGCAGCCATGTTGGATACAGTAGAACATCTGGAAGGCTAGTATGGGCACTGCCTTGTTAAAGGGATGCTCCATTGCTAGCAGCATCTGGCCTATCTTCTAGGAAGGTTGCAGAACTGCTGGTGGATGCCTGCCTATCCCGGAGTGCTGCGCTGCTAGTGGATGCCTGCATATCATCCTGGAGTGCTGCGCTGCTGGTGGATGCCTGCATATTATCCTGGAGTGCTGCGCTGCTGGTGGATGTCTGCGCCTGCTCATTTCTCCCGCTTCTCCTTGTTAGGATTCTATCTTCCTCGGTTTCCATCTCGGAGCCACTGCTTTCCACTGGCTCATAGTCGCTATCCGAGTCTGAGGGAGAGAGTTCCCCGCTACTCTTGTCCGACATACTCTGGAGTATCTGGAAAGCCTCCTCTGTGCTGTACGATATTTTAGTCATGTTGAAGGGCAGATGTTTCAGATGGCGGGCAGATGTGTCAGATGGCGGGCGGCAGATGTCAGATGGCAGGCGGCAGATGTCAGATGGCGGGCGGCAAATGTGCCTGATGGCGGGCGGCAGATGTGCCTGATGGCGGGCGTCAGATGTGCCTGATGGCGGGCGTCAGATGTGCCTGATGGTGGCGGGCGTCAGATGTGCCTGATGGTGGCGGGCAGATGTGCCTGATGATGGCGGGCGGCTGAGCCTGATGATGGCGGGCAGATGTGTCGGATGATGGCGGGCAGATGTGCCGGATGATGGCGGGCAGATGTGCCGGATGATGGCGGGGCAGATGTGCCGGATGATGGCAGGCAGATGTGCCTGATGATGGCGGGCAGCTGAGCCTGATGATGGCCGGCAGATGTGTCGGATGATGGCGGGCAGATGTGCCGGATGATGGCGGGCAGATGTGCCGGATGATGGCGGGCAGATGTGCCTGATGATGGCGGACAGATGTGCCAGTTGTTGTTGGGCAGATGTTCACTGTATGACACTGTGTTTTGGGGACACTGTGTTTTGGGGACACTAGCTGGGTGATCAGTGGGTTAACAGCAGACAAACAGCTATACAACTCACTGATCTCCCGGCTGCAGCACAGATCTCTCTTCCTCTCCTCACTGACAGGCTCTGTGTGAGGAGAGGAAGAGATGAGAGCAGTTACAACTGCTCTCTATTTACATTACATGACGACTGTGATTGGACACAGTTGTCATGTGATCAGGAGGGCCAATCACATGGCCCTCCTGTCTTATACAGCTCTCCTGTCTCCGGGGGGCACAGGCAGAGCGGCGCGATCTCCTGTCATCTGCCACCCATTCCCCTCTGTTGACAGTGCGATGGCTGTGATTAGACACAGCCATCGTGCGGATCAGGAGGGCAAATTACATTGCCTACCTGCCGTGCTAAGATGCGGCGTGTTTGCGCGGGACACGTGCGCATTGGGATCGCGCTGCTGTGCGGGACTGTACGCTACTTCTGAAGGACTTTCCGGAACGTCCAGTCAGAAGTAGACAGCTCCCACCCAGCATTTTATATGCAGTGGCTGGGTGGGAAGTGGTTAAAGGAATATATCATTTTTATTGTTTCACTTTAAGCATTATTAAAATCATTGCTCCCAAAAAAAATGCAGTTTTTCAAACTTTTTTTTGCATTGATACATGTCCCCTGAGGCAGGACCCGGGTCCCCAAACACTTTTTATGGAAATAACTTGCATATAAGCCTTTAAAATTAGCACTTTTGTTTTTTTCATGTTAGTGTCCCATAGACTTTAACGGGGTCGAATTTGCTGCATAATGTTTTTTTTTATATGCACTAGTCGACACCAAGATATAGCAAGGAAGTAGGCCATGAAAAGGTGTCATTTTGATGAATCCCACCGAGTTGGCCTGGGGTCAGTAGGGTCAGTGAGATTTCGAGAGCTTTGGATTTAGACTCGTTAATGCATAAATACAAAATGGCTCCAAAATAAAACTGCAAATAGGTTTGGTAATGTATGTGGGGTGAGGAAAGGAATAGCAAGATTTAATCAGCGAACAGCATTTGTTTGTGGTGTTCCCCAGCAAGGTCTAGACCTCGGATATCTGGGTGCTGAGCCACACAACCAGAGGTTCCATGGCTAGGATAAACAGTATTGGTGATACTACTACTACTGTGCACGTTACCAAACCAAAAATGGGCCAGAGGATAAACCAGCATATTTCAGAACTGCAGAAGGTTGAGTGTAGAGACCAGACACCCAGCATAGGAAGGCCTCGCTAAAGCCCCATTGGCGGAGAGTGAAGAACATGTACCCCAGGAGATAGTTTCAAAGGCCTTATGGACGTCATGCAACAGTAGCATGGCTAGGATGGATTGGAATTTGGCAAGGTGGATTAGCTGTATAGCTTGGCGTATATTGTTCCCCACACCCCACAAAGGAACGAACCCCACCTGGTCTTTGTGTCTCAGTTGTCCTAGAAATGAATTGAGCCTAGTGGTAAATAGTTTGGATAGAATTTTTACGTCGATGTTCAGGAGGGATATAGGGTGGTAATTAGACCAGGTGTACAGGTCCGCATCAGGTTTCGTTATCATGACCACATTGGCCCGCAGGGATTCAGTTGGTAGGGGATGCCCAGTTTTTAGAAAGCCCACTGTGTTTTTGCCAGGAAGGAAGTTGAGCTCAAACAGTTTTCAGGCATCTTCAGAAATATAAACGCCCAGATATTCTGGGAATTGCCTTAAAGGAGACCGCATAGTGCCAAGCAGTCAATTACCGTTAAAAAACAAAGAAACACAATGTAAAGCAGACTAAAAAAAAATGTGGGTTACAAGCCCTATAAAGAATATTTTAATGTCAATGTATCTCTAAAAGGGCAGCAGCACAATCACAAGAGAGCCTCTATTTTAGCCTTTTGACCTGATTTGTTACCACAATCCATATCAGATAATTGCCACTTCCAATAAATCGCTAATGTATGGCGTCAGAGCACTACACTGAACTGAGCTACAACTCTCTCCAGAGATTGCCTTGATTAGTAGAAAAACAGGTATGTCCACCTAAGGGCCTGTCACATACATCAATTCAAACCGGCTTCATGTAGTTTGTTAGTGATGAATAACATCAGACTCTGTCTTGCTGCAGCTCTTAATGGGGCTATGTACGAGGCTCTAAATGAGATTTGCTCAGAACAACAACATTTTGAATCTGTAATACAACTCCATTTATTGTGTGCATCTAAGCTTTAGCTGTCTTATGTGCAGATCCCTTACTGCCTGCTATAAAACAATTTGTGGGGCTCTTACAATATTACATATTGACAATTCTGATAGCTGATAAGCTGCTCTATCAAATAGGTGGTTATGTGATATTCTCAGCTGTGATCCAGTGTTACTAATACATAACAGCTGAACATAATAATGTTAGACAGGGCAGAAAATGCACCTATACAAATACAGTTTAGCGGAGAATCGGTTTACAAAGAAAACCATTTTGATTTTTTTCAAATGCCCATCCTACTTTACGATACAATAAATAAACAAAAAGAGTGTATTTTTTAAAAAGCCTATTATACACTACTCAGCGCCGGGTGCGTCCACACAGTTCCAAACCCAATCAGACTATTGATATGTATATATATATATATATAAATATACAAAATATATATATAAAAGATAAATTAAGCAGCCGTTTAAAAATATAAAAATGTAAAAGATGATAGTATAAAATTAAACAGTATGTTCCCTGTAAAAATAAATACTAAAACAGCGCTAATAAGTATAAACACATAAAATCTTCCGTGTTGAGTCCATAATTGTAAAAAATAGAGTAAAATGTAGACATAAATAGATATATATATATAAGTGAGCAGTCCTTAGGTGTATTTAGTGAAAGGTGAGCAGTTCAACACATAAGGTGATATTCTTGTTGATACACTCCAGGTGTCTATCCAAGCACCACTCTATCCCGTATATCTTCTCACCACGTGAGGCACACTCCCCTTAGGGGGTTAAACTCACCAGATAGACAGAATAAAACAGCCTTTCAGATATATGTCATCACCAGGGTACAAACTGCATCCACATCACCACCGGTCCACAGATAAGATAGGTAAAGCCAGCAAGGTAACCTTCTCAATATGTAATATCACCAGGGTAACAGCACTGCATCAAGGGTCCAAGGGCATACAATCTCCCAATAAAACCGCCATAAAAACAGAGAGAATGGTGTACATAGCGTAATCCTGTTTTTATTTAAAGTTTTTAAAAATACATAAATGCCCCCAAAGGTAACCCCTAAAGTAATGAACGTACAAAAATTACTCTTTCAATCAGCATAACAGAACAATATGTGACTTGCTTTTAGTAGATAGTATCTCCACATCAGCCCCAGCACTTCCGTTCGTTTAGAATGTGTGTCTCTGCAGACACCAGCGGCACTTCCGGGTGGTGGTTAGCGGCGGTGGAGCGCAAATCGTCACTTCCGGTCGAGCATCGTGTAGGCCACTCTCTTACGCGTTTCGTCACTTCCGACTTCAACAGAGGGCGTCTCTTGGACCCTTGATGCAGTGCTGTTACCCTGGTGATATTACATGTTAAGAAGGTTACCTTGCTGGCTTTACCTATCTTATCTGTGGACCGGTGGTGATGTGGATGCAGTTTGTACCCTGGTGATGACATATATCTGAAAGGCTGTTTTATTCTGTCTATCTGGTGAGTTTAACCCCCTAAGGGGAGTGTGCCTCACGTGGTGAGAAGATATACAGGATAGAGTGGTGCTTGGATAGACACCTGGAGTGTATCAACAAGAATATATATTATAATCCACACCCTATGATGCATTCATCCAAATCCATTAAATATAATATGACAATGCATTTCTACAGTTCCTAAATGTGTTCTTCCTTGTAAAAGCCACGATCCACTGCTTTCCACTCTTGTGTCCACCACCTGTTCACCACACTGTACAATATACGAGGTGTGTCTAAAATGTTTGGTGAATGGTATCAGAAAACAAACAAAACAGAAGATTCAAACAAATTACCTTTATTGGCCTTCAAAATAATCACCACCCTTCACAACAAACTTTTGGCAACGTTCATAAAGCTTATGGAAACTGTCAGCAAAGGCCTCTTTGGAAATCTGTTGCCACTGCCATACAATCTCGGATTGCCGCCACGTCCGCAAAATGTGCGTCCTTCATGCCGCTCTTCAGGCGGGGAAACAGAAAGAAGTACACAGGCACCAGATCACCGTGTCCTTGCTAATTCCCTATTCCTCTGGCATCAGTCATAGTCAGTCGCTGATCTCTTGCCAGCATTTGTCACACTCGCTCTATCATGTCTGGGGTTCTGCTTGTTGACAGCCAACCCGGTCGTGGCTCATCCTCAGTTTTCTTACCATCGCAAACGCGTTTGAACCAATCGTAAACACATTTTCTGCTCATGACTTCCGTCCAGTACACTTACACCAACAATTGTAGCAGAACTTGACATTGACTTGTTGCTCCATTGCACTGTGACACTACCTCTCACACTGACTACGTTCGACTGCCCGCAGGGGGTTTACCCTGACGGTTACGTGTACTTCGCTCTAGGTGGTGCTTCTCGATGTGTCTCTGGATAGCCGTGTGCATGCGCATGTACCTGGCCCATGTTGCCATTGAGATATCAGACCATTTACTAAACTTTTTAGACACACCGAGGGCCATCTTTAATATTGATTGGACCTTGGGCAAACATTTTTTCTTGGCCCCCCCATGCAATTTTGCTCTCCACCTGCTCTGAGTCTACAATAAATAGCAGCTAGACTTAAAATCAGTTTACTGAATCAGATCAAGCAGCGATTGCGATTGGTTGCTAGAGGTTACAGTGTATTCTTACCACTCACTGACTGGCTGCTAGAGGTTACAGCACACATTATGACTCACTGATTACTTGCTAGAGGTTACAGCACATGACTTCTGATTGGATGCTAGAGATTACTGCACATCATTACTGCTCACTGCTTGGTTGCTAGAGGTTACTGGACATTCTTACTACTCACAAATTGGTTTCTAGAGGTTACTGCACATTATTAATGCTTACTGATTGGTTGCTAGATGTTACTGCATATCCTTACTGCTCAATGATTGGTTGCAAGAGGTTAGTGCACATTGTTACTGCTCACTGATTGGTTGCTAAAGGTTACAGCACATCATCTCCTCACTGCCTGCACACCATGGACTAGGGAGGTGAGGGGACCCATCAATAGACAGAAAACTCCTAGGGATTATAAGACTTATGGGATCAGTGGCAATGCTGGGGAGGGGGGTAGGCAGATGCGGTCTATTTTTTTTCCAATGCAGGTGCCGCTCATCCACAGATGCAGGACGAGGAAGTCTGGAAGAACCTGGTTTCTCTATGATCTCTGATTGGATGCTGGTATCTCATGTGACTTTGACGGCCATCTTGGGTCAGGCAGAGTCTATTTAAGAAAATTAGAAACAATACTCACCAAAAGTTGTGGGAGTGGTATATCAAAAATGGTGCCAAATATTAGGAAAAATAAGGACAACCCCCTAGTGGGACTTTAAAGGCCTATAGTACACTAACACATCATAATAGAACTATATATATATATATATATATATATATATATATATATATATATAAAACACTGGAATCTGTATATCCCGCCCCCAATACAGATATCCACCACTGCGCCAAAAAATAAAACTAAAGTATCTAACTCACTAATAGCTGCTACATAAAGATAGTGTATCATATAAAAAATGTCCAAAGTTAAATATAATATGTATAGATAAATTGGAACAGTAGCGCTTAATCAACCTATAACCTGATCTGTAGAAATAAATTACCTTGTGATGACGAAAAAATAAAAATGAATATATAAATCTATAATAATGCATATAAATCAACAAATATATATAACACCACGTGACATGTGAAATAAACAATTGTGATGCAAAATTATATACACCAATCAGCATATGTCCAGCATAAAGTGGATTATATGCATGGAAATCAAGTGAATGATTAGAAAAATATCACATATACTACATCAAACTCATGTGCAAGATTAAATGAAGTCCATATTGACGTGCAGAAAAAAAGAGGAAGAGAAACAAAATGTGAGTTCCTCTTCAAAGTTCCCTTTTGGTTTTGATACCGTTTAACAGAAATGAACCAAATCTTGAAAAATAGTGAAAAAAGATAATGTTCTTCCACCACACCGCTGTGTAATAGTGTGACCACTCCCAAAGGAATCTCACTCACCAGATCCAAAGCTCGCACTTTCGTGTCGAGCAAATGCGCAAATAAATTCAAACAAAGATCGAATAATTTCTCCACACCAATTCGCTCAGCAATATTGCGATGATCCTCATGTAAACAAAAAAAGTGCTCCAATAGTGTGATAAAGTAACACCACTTTTATTTAAAACTCACAACACAAAAGCTTCAACCGATTCACTCACATAATATTCAAATAAAACAAGCAAAATGTGAAAAAGGTAATCTCCACAGCAGGTTTCACTGAAAATTTTCACAAACACTGCAAAGGTCTGTAGTCACGGCGGACTCGAGGTGCAAAGTATAGTATCTCACCCCCTCCTCGTGTCGCAGACTTCCAAAAGGTGCGATACTCTCTCCTGTTAGTATTGGCGCTGGTGCTGTTTACAAGTGACTGCCGCTCAGCCACGCCCCCGACATGTTTCGTCACTATTCCGACTTAATCAATGGGGATCTATAGGTTGATTAAGCGCTACTGTTCCAATTTATCTATACATATTATATTTAACATTTTTTATATGATTGAGATATATATATATATATATATATAATGTTTTTGATAATGTATACCCTATTATGATGTGTTAGTGTACTATAGGCCTTTTAAGTCTCATTAAGGGGTTGTCCTTCTTTTTCCATTTATCTGGGATGTTGGCCTGATCACCCCATAGACCTTAACCTTTTTTTCTATAAATTACCAAAATATTAGGAGAGGTGCCTCCAAAAATATACAGACAACAGAAACACTACAGAGGATATGGTACCTACTCAAAAGTTTTATTTTATTTTATTTTATTAATGGACATATATAGTAAAAAAAGCAGTACAAAAGCCAAAGGATATCCATAGGTTCCACACAGGGGATCACATACAGGCATGTCACCTTCCACCTACACGTTTCACCCCTTCCACTGACCAGGGTTTCCTTAAGGCATAGGACTAGGGATCATAGGGTAGGGTGGGAGCCTAGGAGTGGGGAGTGAGTGAGGTGGGGAGGCTGGGGGAGGCAGTTGGGAGGAGAGTATCCCCTGGGGGGTTTTGGCTTTTGTACTGCTTGTATTACTATATAAGGAATGATTGGTGCCTATCCCATGTGTATTTGGTGCATTAGCAAACCCACATCCCTATATTTACAGACAGCTGTGTATATATAGACAGGAACTGTATATTTCTGATATACTTATATCATCTGCTAACCTCTTCCTTGATACATATTTCTACTTTAATCAACCTCACACATCCTATGTTCCCTGTGGAGCTGCGGCAGATCGGTCTCCCCATTGGATGTCATAACAAGTTCACTGTTTATATACACGACTCACTTGAAGTGACCAGAATAAAACACCCCTGAAGAAGAGGTCAATTCTCAAAATACCTCGAAAAGTCGGGTTATGGCTTATCTCTGTTATACCAATCAAGTTTGATAGAGTTGGTCAACAAGTGGTTCTATGTATATATCATGTACTTCCAACATACATCCATTTTAGATGTTTAATGTTAATAAATACAATTTTAAACAAATACTTTCTTTCTCTTCTACTCATTAGTGCTGGCAACCCAATTTAAATTCCCATAGAGGATATACACTCATTTGAGTGTTTTTTATATTACTATATATGCCCATTAATAAAACTTTTTGGTAGCTTGAGTAGGTGCTATATCTTCTGTGGTGTTTTTGTTGAGAGCCTATTCAAGACCCTGACATCCTGGTTTGGCACGCATTTCACGTGTGGCTAGAGTCATCTGTCTGCCAGGGATAGTGCTTGGTGTCAGGGAGAGGTTCCAGACGAGTAGAGAAAGTGCAGGGACACACCATCCTTCCTGGAAGCCTCCCCACATGGGTAAGGACTGGCCAGGCCGTACTCTGCTCCTCGAGACAGACGCTGTTGGCACACCTGATATCTACTGCTACTACTCATTGCTGTGCATCCTGTGAGTGTGCTGGTCAGGTTGTTTTTTCGTGTTTGCTGTGCATTACTGAACTTTTCAATTTCAATACAGTTCTGTTTTCTCCAACTGGACTCTTATGGTCCGTACACACGATAGGGTTTTCCGACAACAAATGTTGGATGTGAGCTTGTTGTCGGAAAGTCCGACCCTGTGTATGCTCCATAGAACATTTGTTGTCGGAATTTCCGCCAACAAATGTTTGAGAGCAGGTTCTCAAATTTTTCCGAAAACAAGACTTGTCTGAAATTCGGAGCGTGTGCACACAATTCCGACACACAAAAGTCCACGCATGCTTGGAATCAAGCAGAAGAGCCACACTGACTATTGAACTTCATTTTTCTCGGCTCGTCGTATGTCTTGTACCTCACTGCATTCTTGACGTTCGGAATTTCCGACAACATTTGTGTGACCGTGTGTATGCAAGACAAGTTTGAGCCAACATTCTACAGAAAAAAATCTGTGTTTTTTGTTGTCGGAAAATCCTATCATGTGTACATAGCTTTAGTTTTTACTGCTGCCGCACCACGCTGTACCTACTCACAAATATCATTTATAAATAGGGACATTTTAAAACCTCTCCTGAACGATTTAACTTGACAGATAGTAACCGACGTTTAAAAACGTTTACATGCCACGTTTGTGTAGCGCTGGTATTTTTGCCTTCTAATGCTATGTAATGCTAAACAATGGACAATGCTATAAATTGGTATTTGGCTCCATCTGGTGTTATAAACGTGAAATAGACTTTGTTTCCCATTTCAAGAGCATTGGGAAAGCCTAACAGGAAGTGACTTAATCGTTTTTTCTTTGCAAAAGGACTCATCAGCCATGATGCCCACTCACTTACCCATGAACACTGAGTGGCTGAACTGCATGCTGGGTAGGTAATAAAAGGCCCCGTGTGGCCATCTTCTTTCTCTTGTTCCTGGGACGCATGGCCTGCTTGCAGGGCTCTGTGGGTGTTTGTGTCTACATCGTGCGGAGCAGACTTGAAGCTAGAGGAGGGCTTTACACCACAGCATGCTGGAGGAGCAGTGTGGTCGGATCGGGAAGGATTCAGAGACCCTTTACGGAGGTAACTGAAGGACTCCTGGGCATCTAGTAAAAGGGAGCAGCGTGACGGCATGGCCGCAGCAAACAGACTGAGATCGTGTGGAGCGGAGGCATCCAACTTTTCAGGCCTGGTGTGGTGAGAGGGCTGTTGCACAGGGGTCTTGTGTCGCACTTCACACAGTTAGACTGTTCGCATAGTGTTGCTGGGACCGGTAGTCCCACGGAACAGTTCAGTTCAATAGAGTTACACTTGCATAGGCCTCAAGCCTGAATCTATTACCAAGTGACTGCCACTGGAATTACATTCCCAGAGAAGAGAATCACAAATACTTTGCACAATCGAAGTTACTGCTTTATATTATCCTGCACTGCTTTACTGATTGGAAATCCTGCGGATTATAAGTACTGCAGTATAAATAGTTAGCTAAAGAAAAGAAGATAAGAGACTATATTCCTAACTGTAAGGCCTTACAGTGTTGCTATTACCTACTAGAGACTGTAGGGGGAATATTGAGTAATTATATTGTCTTATCATTCTGTTCAAATACTGTGTAACACATTACAGATCTTATAGTGTCTGCACAGTGTGCTGGAAGTGGGAAGGTGTCCAGTGCTGAGGTTGTCGCCTGAGCATTAGTCCCACTTGGAGACACGCCTGCGGGAGCAATACTGGTAGCTCTCATGTGATAGCCATTCACAACTATTTGCTTCAGTATTGTATACCAAAAACGGTTCTTGTGTTTGATGTTTGAACCTGTTCTAGTAAACTTATCTTTTGGTTTAATACAATCTGTTGTGAGGCTTGTTCATTCTCCAAACAGGTGTAGCAGTGTATACCTAGGTGACAACATAGGTAAAGTGAATATAATCTGTGACTATTCAATGGTCTTTTGTTATTGGGTTTTCGCACCAACACTGTTACACTGCTGTGTCAAGCGGGTTGAGCCAAATCATTGGGGGTGGAATTAGCAGAGTACAGGCCCAATCAAATACCAGCAGCTCCTTCAGGGGTAAGAGCTACATTTGCATTTAGTCACCTGTCGCCTGTAAACGAAATGCGGCTAAACTCAAGTTATCGTGTTTACATGCGTTTACAGGATGATTTGCTTTCCAAAAAATGCTTCTGAACTCAACTGCCTAGAAATGACTATAAATGACCCTGTGTACATGTACTGATAAGATAACAGAGGAGAGTTCAGGGGCAGCTGAAAAAAACGCCCAACTGCTCCTAAATGTCAGTTTACCAGCAGTAGTGTACATAGGCCTTATACAGATAAAAGATGCTGGTAACTGGGTATGAATTGAGCTGGGACATTTCTACTGCCAAAATACCTTGGGTTATAGTATATCGGAACATTGTTATCTAATACTAATTTGATTTGTTTTACACTGATTGATAAAAGTACATGTGACTGTGAGATCCACTGTACACTTACTGTACATCCTTGGTTCCTTCATGAATGAGATGTAAACTGTGATTGTGGAACATTAAAGTGGGAGTAAACTCCCATACATAAATTTTACCTATAGTAAGCCTAAACGTGTACCGTTGAGGAGATATTTACTGTAAATACAGCCGGTCACATCATCGGCACATTTGCTCTGAAAGAACGGCCACTCGAGACGTTCCTTCAGAGTACTGTGTTGTAAACTGCAGCTCCCGTGCGCATGCACAGGCGTGACATCATCGCAGCTTGGCCCACTCACACAGCTGGAGTCCATGAACCCAGAAGGAAGACTGGGTGAAGATAGAAGCCCTGTCAGTAGTGACAGCTCGCTGCTGGAAGGGCTTTGTTCTAAGGTAGGCTTCACATAATGTGCTAGTATGCAATACATATTAGCTTATTATAACTTTGCCTTACAGGTTAAAAAAAAATCCCTGGCGGTTAATTACCACTTTAAAATGTATTTATTTTAAAAATGTTTTGAATACTTAATTTTTTAAATCTAATTTTAATTTGATTTAAAAAAAAGTAAGGGACCCAACACTAAACCTATGATTCACCACTGATAACCTTAGACCATTCAGAGTTTCCTATCCATTTACAGACTAAATTTTCCAAGCCTGTAGACTTTAAGTTAGTTGTGTGTCGGAAACTGCATCAAATGATTTTATAAAGTCCAAATATACTATTTCCACAGCCACTCCTTTGTCTAAATTTTTGCTTATTGCCTCATACAATTAAATCAGATTTGTTGCTTATTCTTATGATATTATTTTCTAAAAAAAATCTTCTATGTTGTCTTTTATCAAACTTGAACATAGTGGAGAGTTTTATCAAGTTGAGAAGATAGTTACTTGGAAATTACTTTGATCTCTTTTTAAATTTAAAAGAGAAGTTTCAGATTTAAAAAAATATATATATTTACATATCTAGGTGGATGCTGCATTAATCCAATTGGTGCTGTGCAGGAGGGCGGGAGCAGTTGGTTCAGGCTCTCAGTGGTATGCTGAGAGGCTGAGCAAGCTGGCAGTCAGGTATCTGGGTGGATCTCTACTTTAAAGTCTGGGTCCCCTCAGAGCCTGGATCGGCTTAGTGATGTCAGCCAACAGCAGGCTTTAGCCTGCTGTCGGCTGAATACTGGTCACAGGAATGCAAAATGAGCAAAAAAGCTTTGGCCCTACTTATCTTTTAAAGTGGTGGGACACCCTGAAAACAAAAACTTTAAAAAAATGTTAGTAACAATTTAAAATGAAAAAAAAAATATATATTTTTTTTTTTACTTACCAGAAATGGCTGTTGCTAGGCAGATTGTCCCAATCTGCCTCCTCCAGCGCCGCGGTGATCTTCTCCCCTTCTGTCTTCTAGTGAATGGGGAGCAGTGTGTTATGGGAACTATGTCCCACAAGACATCGCGTTCCCCATTCCCAAATTAGACTCGCGCATGCGCAGTAGGCCGCGCGCCGACTCGCGCATGCGCAGTAGGCCGTGCGCCGACTCGCGCATGCGCAGTAGGCCGCGCGCCGACTCGCGCCTGCACAGTAGGAAACGGGAGGCCGTTTCCCTTACTGAGGATGGCGGCGCTGGAACCGGATTGCTGAGGGACAGCTCGTCCTCCACGACCAACATCGCGGGCGCCCTGGGAGGGTAAGTGTACTTATTAAAAGTCAGCAGCTACTTTTTTTTTAGCTGCTGACTTTAAAAAAAAAAATTTGTAAGGTGAAACACCCCTTTAAGCACCACATGCATACCTATTATTATAGAGTCTCTAAAAATTAGAAACAATGGCTTTGTGATAACAGAGATCACATCTTTGAGGACTATTTGAGTGTAAGCCATCTGGTCCAGGTGCTTTATTCACATTTTCTTGTCTAAATGTTTTTAGCCATTAAGGTTCTTTTGGGGTTGTGTCAATCCTATCCCCATTTTGGATTTGAGCGCCCCCATTTATCTTTGCATACACAGAGCTGAAGAAAGTATTTAATAAATTTGAATTCTTTGTTCTCGGTCACCAGTTCTGAGTTATCTACATGCTTAGACCTGACCTACTATAAATATATTTAAAGAGTTTTGGGTGGTTTGTTTTTTAATTTGTCTTGAATTTTTGCTGCCTTGATTTCCTTTTTACATATTTGTTATATTCTTGTAACTTTCACATGTCGATAATGTTCTTTCATTTTTATATTTTTTAAATGCCCTTTTCTTATTTTTTTATTACTTTTTTTTTTTTTACTTTGGACATAGACCATATAGGTTTTCCTTTTAACCTTTTAAAACTTTTGGCCATGTGGCAGTAATTTAGCATACAGTCAATTTGGAACATTCCAATTTATGTTATATATTATTTTATGACAACATTCCCTCCCAGTTTAAGCCTTGGAGATCAGACCATCAGGCCTTGGAAAATGTACTCTCCTAAATTGACTAAAACTCTATGGCTAATTTGCATACCCACATAACTGGTATAAATATTTTTTAGTTTATATTTTGTATACTTTTTAATAAAAGTCATGTTTTTTAAGTTATTGTATGTAATTGCTGTAATTGTTGTAATTGTAATCAGACAATGCTGTAATTGTATCTGACAATTGCAGTTTCAAATAGAGGCACACTGCCATTTTCAGTCAGCAGTTTCATAATTTTGTGAATACAATATCCAGCCTGCATGTACCTATTATGTCAAAGCTTTCACACAAGATTGGAAGACACTCTGATTACCGTCTGACGCTTAGTGGTTTCCTGTGGCGGGGTGAGCAGCGTAACACTGTAGGGGAGATACAGTTGCAGGGTACTGTGTACCACTTCCACTTACTTTTCAAACCTTTGGTCAGTATGGGCAACCACTGGGAAGTCAAACTTATTGCTCTCCCTTGGTAAAAATTGATCACATGGCAGGGGGAGAGCAAGAATGGGTGCCAGTGCTGACTAGATGTTTGTAGCTGCTCTGTGTCAGGGGAAGTATTGATCTGAAATGCCTTCTGAGATGTTGGCTGGAGCAGTGCCCATTGCTGAAATGCTTAGTGCTCCAGCAAAGAGTACCTGCAGCCACCCTGCAGAGTGTCCTGAATTCTATAGCAGTGTTTTTCAACCTTTTTTTCAGTCAAGGCACCCTTTAAAAGATATGGACAGTCTTGAGGCACCCTATTCTAAAATGTAAATACTATTCTAATAGTTTTGCATAACACAGCAACAGCCACACAAGTAGGACACCCAACTTTAAAGGTGATTTATTCTTTCAAAGCAAATACACTTTTGCAAACTGGTATTGACTAGTATTCCAATATTCTCTTCTCCCTCACTCAATGGTTATGGAGAGGGGCAGGGGAGGGTCAAACAAGGATGCTATGCAGGCGACTGACATCCTCCTTATCAACTTGGTGATGCCATTAGTCGTTTGGATGCCAGTGTCTAGAAGGTTGTAATGGTGCACAAACCTTGGCTTTGTGTAACTAAAAGGCAGCTTTATCCACACTGCGGCTTGTATACAATTTGTGGACAATTTTTAGGCATTTTGCCAAGGCACCCCTGAAGAAACCTTAAGGCACCCCAAGGTGCCTTGGCACCCTGGTTAAAAAAACTATTTAATAGGACAGCCCCACAGGAAAATGATTGAAAAACACTGCCCTATGCTGCCTTAGTCCACTAGCAGTCCCTGCTCTGACTTCAGAGTGATGCTGACGTCAATCAACAGAATGTGATGAGAGTAATCAGAGTGATGCTGACATCAGACAACCGAAGGTGTGCTGATGTTTGAACCAAAGTGGCCAGAGTTTGTGTAATCATAATGAATAGTTGTCAGCTTTGGCCAAAAGCTGTCAAGTTCTCACCTATGTAAACTGGCCCTCTGGCTTTAGTACTTTGAGTCATTAATCGAGAATATGCATGTAAATACCAAACTTACTTTGCTGCTATGCATATTTGTTTCAGAAAAGTGACTTTGAAAGCACTGAAGCCAGAGAGGCAGCATGTAAGTCAGGCAACGAGTGTTTGCCATCAATGACAGCCCCCCTATTTCTCTTACGAACGGTTTACTTTAAAGGAAGGAGTTGGCAACCTAACCTGTAATTTGAAGATTATTGCCATATTTATGTAGATAAATGAACATTTTCAGATTTATCCACACATCTCTATCTATCAAGGCATGTCCCGTGGTCTGTCCCTATGTTAGGGAAGTGAATGTATACCATGCTAAAACTTATACTCAGCATTTTTTTGTCAGTACTAAGCGATGACTTAAATCAGTCTCACAGAAATTCTGCAGGGCAGTACTAACCCCCTCTACTTATAGACTGTATTCATGCGCTGCCCATAAAAAAAAAATCTGATCAGTTATTTCATTACATTATTCTCTATAGCATGGTCATTTAAAATATATAGCTTATTTTCAGATTAACACAATTTAAAAATCAATTATTAGCATGAATTTACTGAAGCTTCCATCTCCAGAACCCTTCATTAACATGTTTTTATACTACATGACTGAGAAGATTAGATCAATAGAAGTGGTAAATAGCTAATCATCTTGCTCATGATAATAGTTACACTCTAGGGATCATGTTAGGTCAATCTGTAGATTAATGTGGGTAAAACCCTGTTAGAAAAGTGTTATTTTATGTATCTATAAAAGCTTCAGGCAATACAGGAGAAGATAAAGCTTTGCTGCATGAACACTCAAAAAGGAACACTCAACTGCTGTTATAAACACATATGAAAGTGCTAAGATATCCATAGGCATTTTAGTATAAGAATGTCTACATAACATGGAAGCAATAATCACATCTGTGCCTCGATTCCACCCCAGAGACGTGTGGTGAGGTCAGAGGCTGGTGAGGCACTGCCTAGTATCAGAGCCAGATACACACAGGTTACATATTCACAAGTTACAAATTCAATTTTCATTAGGTAGGTGATTGCCGCTATACTAGTTCTACTGTTTATACTCTTTTAAAAGAGAAGTAAAGGAATTTTTTTTTTTAATCATACTTACCTCGGTCCCCCTGGCGCCTCTGCACTGAGAACCAATCGATTGAACATCGCTGATCACTCAGTTTTTAGAGCTCCGTGAGCAGTAGACATGTATGGTTCATTTAATTTCCAAATTAATATTCAGAAAATGTTTTTGTTATTCAGAGATTCAGATATATCAGAATATCCGAATTACAATATAAACAAATTTTACCCAATGCTCCGAATAACGAAATGAAATTCGAACTAAAATTTGATTCAAATTTTACATTGAACTCCAGTCGAATTCTAACTGAAAGCATATTTCTGAAATCAAAGACTGTGTGTGTTATTAGAGTAGCATTCCAAAATAATGCTGTTTTAGTTAAGTCAATGGTTATTTAAAGAGTCATTGTAATCATTTGATAAAGATTTGTTTTTTGTTTGTTCACTTTTGAATGAAATAAATAAATAAATCTAAAGTTTTTGAGTCGACCAATTCAAAATTTCTTGTTTTGAACGTTTCAAATAAAAAAAAAAAAAAAGGTAAAATTAAAGAAAATTCAAAAAATTCAGAATACGAATTCCGAAAACGAATTGAACGAATCAACTGAATTTAACTGAACTAAATAACTAGATTATCTATTCAAATCTAGGAGAATCAAATGAGGAGAGAGCAGGGGGTGGGGCCGAGCCAAGCCGTGGCTCTATGTGTCTTATGGATGCATAGAACGGGGTTTGGGAGCAAGCCTGCACCAGCATAGTTCCTAATGGTCCCTGATTTAGAAGGACTGTCTCTAATTTGGAACAAAGTCCCTCTTTCCTTCCTCTTTGTCCCTAATCTTGGCCTGATCTGTAAAACTATATAAAATGCACTTTTTATCTTTCAAAAAGTGTTTCCAAGTGGTAAACCTTTCATCCAATTTCTAAATCTCTGCATTTGGTTTCAAAAGCCAGCATAAAGGAGTAGTAGTGGTAAAAAAAAAGCACTTGTGGGTTTAATTAATCATATTTTTCATACAATTTCCCTTTAGGGGGCATGACAGGGGTGTGTCCAATGCCTATATACTTTTGCCAATATGTGTTCCTTGTTCCAGTCTCTAAATATTGGGAGGCATGCGCACCAGTGTCCCCAAAGCAAGCGGCTTGCTATTGCGGGCACTGGTCAGGGACCAGAGAAGAAGAGGATCAGGACTGCTCTGTGCAAAACCGTTACACAGAGCAGGTAAGCATGACATGGTTGTTTTTTTTCTAATATCACTTTTAAATAGTATTTTCAGTTTGTGGTGCTCATATACAGTTTATTTCTGCTTTAATACAACCATGGCAATCTACTGTGCTTCACACTGGTTCTTTTAGCCCACTTTACCCTAACCTGTCTGGTTATATTTTCTTGTTGCTCTCCAATATATTATGTACTGAGAGAAAAAGCGATCTGCTTCTGAAAATGCCAAATGCCTGGCTTTCTCTAGCTTTAATACATTGAGCCACTGTTCCAAAACAACTATGCAGTTCAACCAAGTTAGATTGCACACTTATGGTACATGCTTGAAATCTGCATACTTGTTTTGAGTCAAGGGCATAGAGACACCAGACGCCATTCCATCAGCATGACAGCCGGATAAGTAGTATTTTTACAAGAGGTGGCCAGTACAGTTTTACCTTAAATAAGCAGGTTTCGTTGAGTAAATACATATGATAGACGGCTAAAGCTGTTTTCCTTTGAAAAAGTTCAGTATGTTCTGATGACATACATTAACAATTACAATTGTATAATTAGAAACTGAGAAGGCAGCAGTTAATGAGTTTAAAAGGACTGAAAAAAATAAAACGTGACAAAGATGTCTTTACTATGTAAGACACAACTTAATTAACTTTGCACTAATTTACCACGTATCCTGAGCATTTCAGCACTTTGGAGGTTTGGTTTCTGAGTACTTTAAAGATTATTAAAATTATCTAAGAGATAGAAAATAAGAGTTATAATATGAGAAGTGAAAAGGTCAAACAAAACCGTTATTTAATATTTCAATATAATGAATGGGTTTTAATGGAATCGTATTAGGTGCCTGACAAGTGTTTTTCCATTTAAAGTAAAGCCATTTAAACAATAAAAGTAGTAATCATTGGCTAATTGGCTCGACAATCAGGCTAAAGCAGAACTAAGCTTGAAAAGTAAAAATACATTAAATGTGGGAACATTTATAAATAAAAAATGTCCTGAATTCATCCTGAAAAATAGTACTTACTGTGCCTACAGCCCCATAACTGTATATTTGCAGTGTGAGATATACGGCTCAATCTGATATATTTTGATTATATGTATTACAAAAAAGAAAAAATTATTTGATTTAAAAACAAAATAAAAGATATACGGCTCAATATGGGGTCCTCCCTAAAACCAATTCCAGACCCTTTGGATCTGGTATAGATTTTAAGAGGCCCCCACAAAAAGAATGGTTTAAAAAAGGACATGCAGTTCTCACCAGAATCCATACCAGACCCTTCGGATCTGGTATAAAATTTAAGAGGGAATCCTGAGCAATATAAAAAAGCCCCCCCCCCCCCCCCAGACTTTTAATCTCATCATGCAGCCTGGCAGGCCAGCTGTGCTGCTCCCCCACCTCCTAAGCCATTCCAGACCACATGCCTTCACTATGGGGAGGGCCCCAGTTGATGAAGACAAGGGCCTTTTGTCTTAATGGTTGTGGGGGTGTGGGAGGGGAGCTTATCAGAATCTGGAAGCCCCTTTTAGGATAAGGAGGACTCTAGATATCTGGCCCTCCTACATGAATGAGTAAGGGATATATATGACCCCTACTCATTCACACACAAAAAAAACAGCTGTTAATAAACATACCCCAATTTTTACTTTATTTTGAAAAAAATCCAGCATTGTAAATCCAGCATCGATCTCAATGAATGTTGCCTTTGATTGTCACCTACCAATTGCCCAAAAAAAAAAAAAAAAAATGTTAATATGCTAATGTACGTGTGCTGCACTGACACGCTAATGACAGCTCTCTGGAGCTATCATTAGGTTTACATACAAGGGGCAGGGTTGGGGACATCACTGACCAAATATGGGCATGGCTGGGGATTTTTTTCCTGGCTATGTAAGTGAATGTGGCCAGTGATGTCACTGGTTAACATTCTTAACAGCCTTCGACAGTGGGAAGCTGTCATGTATGATAGTCATAGTAATAGCACAATTATTCATGACGTTTGTTAGGGTAAATCCCGTGTCTAGGGTGGTCCCTTAAACCTCTCAGACCTCGGATCGATGTATGGTGCAATTTCAGATACAGTATCTCACAAAAGTGAGTACACCCCTCACATTTAAAAAAATATTTTATTATATCTTTTCATGTGACAACACTGAAGAAATTACACTTTGCTACAATGTAAAGTAGTGAGTGTATAGCTTGTATAACAGTGTAAATTTGCTGTCCCCTCAAAATAACTCAACACACAGCCATTAATGTCCAAACAGCTGGCAACAAAATTGAGTGCACCCCTAAGGCCCCTTTCACACTGGGGCAGTGCGGGCGTCGGCGGTAAAGCAGCGCTATATTTAGCGCTGCTTTACCGTCGTTTTAGCTGCGGTGGCGATTTGCTGGCGGTATTGCCACGGTATTGCCGCGCTGTCCCATTGATTTAAATGATTTAAATGGGTAGGAGCGGTATAGGAGCGGTGAATACCGCTCCTTCACCGCTCTAAAGATGCTGCTAGCAGGACTTTTTTTTACCATCCTGCTAGCACACCGATCCAGTGTGAAAGCCCTCCGGCTTTCACACTGGAGTGAAAGGACACGCTTTTTTCAGGCACTATACAGGCGCTATGTTTAGCGCTGTAGCGCCTGAAAAATGCTTAGGTGTGAAAGGGGCCTAAGTGAAAATGTCCAAATTGGGCCCAAAGCGTCAATATTTTGTGTGGCCACCATTATTTTCCAGCACTGCCTTAACTCTCTTGGGCATAGAGTTCACCAGAGCTTCACAGGTTGCCACTGGAGTCTTCTTCCACTCCTCCATGACAACATCAAGGAGCTGGTGGATGTTAGAGACCTTTCGGTCCTCCACCTTCCATTTGAGGATGCCCCACATATGCTCAATAGGGTTTAGGTCTGGAGACATGCTTGGCCAGTCCATCACCTTTATCCTCAGCTTTTTAGCAAGGCAGTGGTTGACTTTCTACAGATCCACAACCTCCTGAAATCTACGGTTCTTTCTACGTTTGTTGTGTTCATTTACATAAAGCTGCAGATGTTGTGTATATGCGTGAGAAGGTTAGTCTGGTGTAGTACATTTGCTAATACAAAGCAAAATAAGCTTGAAAATCAGATAGCCTATCAAATCCTAACAATAGTACTTTGATAATCATGATCGCTATGTCCTTTAACCATGAAAACATTCCACCTAACCCCAAACTAGAAAATGGGTTCCGAGACATTCTTAATACTTAAGACTAGAGTATTTTTCAATAATGACTTGAGGATTAGAGGGACAGCTAAAAGTGGGATCTTAGCAGTTTCTGGGTGTAACTTACTACAAATCCAGCATTTTTCATATCCTGACTTTTTAGCATAAGCATATTTAAATTTTAACAGTAACATTTTTCAGAAAAAAATGTTTCTTTGATCAATTCATTAGAGACATCTCTTTTACTGTGATTTCTGGGGTGAAAGTCAGTATGGTTGGTGTGTACTTTGCTTTTACCGCATATTTTATCTATAGCTATATATTTAGCACATGTTTCAAGGCTCCTAAGTCATCAGGATGATAGATACAGTTAGTTATTATCCACACTGGGACAAAGATCAGAAGTAGAAACATCACTAGAAGGCACAAGGCCTTTCCAGAAGTCTGTGGTGAAATGAGCGACATCACTGTCCTTTATTTCTGTGCTTGTCTTTTGAGGACTTAAAACACCTGCTTTGTCTCTTTTTAGCCTTTCTTTAATTCCTGGGCTTAGATCAACCTTCTTTATCCTGCTGGCATGGATCCAGGTAGGACTTTCCTCGGTAAGGATAGCGCTCCTGGTGACGGCTACCACTTTGGTCAATGGTCCGAATGGAACCTCTTGTGGCTTTCAACCTTTCTGCAGCCTCTGGACCACAACTTGATCACCGTCCTGGAATGGGTGGGTTGGTACCTGTGAAGTTAAAACAATAAATAAAAAGGAAATCAATATAAAATTCAATATAAAACAAATGTCCCATCAGAAATGACCGTGAGAAATTACATAAATTATTTTGAACAGTCTAGGCTTTTAGTCTTAATAGTCCAATTTGAGATGATTCTTAACACCAGAAAATGAGATTGGCGTATAGCTGGTAGAAATAGCTTGTTCAAAAAGGAGAAGACACCTCAGTGACAGTTCTATAATTTTCACGCTGTGACATGCAGAGGAAATAGTTGCATCCCGACCAGCTTTCGCCCACGGGGACAACTACAGGCTTCTGTTTACAGTGCCCTAAACTTATAGCCATCTGGTAAGCCTCCAACCAAATAGGTGGTCGGGATGCAACTATTTCCTCTGCATGTCACAGCGTGAAAATTATAGAACTGTCACTGAGGTGTCTTCTCCTTTTTGAACAAGCTATTTCTACCAGCTATACGCCAATCTCATTTTCTGGTGTTAAGAATCATCTCAAATTGGACTATTAAGACTAAAAGCCTAGACTGTTCAAAATAATTTATGTAATTTCTCACGGTCATTTCTGATGGGACATTTGTTTTATATTGAATTTTATATTGATTTCCTTTTCATTTATTGTTTTAACTTTTTTGTTTATATTGGCGCAGCTTTATGTATTTTCCATTTGCTTTTGGTGTGAGTATCCCACTTTTCAGCAGCAGCCTTTTTCTGGGTTAGGGTCCCTCCTAATTTCCTTCCCTTTCCCCTTATCCCCTTTTTTTTCATCCCCTCCCTTTCCCTTTTCCCTCTCCAATTTCACCGAGCGCGGTTTTTCCATTTCCATGGTACCTGTGAAGATGGAGAGGTGCGAGCTACTCTTCTTTCAACAATATCAAGAGTTTCAATATTTTTTTTTTACATAGTCCTCCTGTATTTGTTCCAAATCACCTTCCTCCACCATCAAAGGATGATTAGCCCACGGTGTAGGGAATAGCCTACCCATGAGTACCTCAAAGGGGGAATAACCCGTCACACTGTGAGGGGTCATTCTGATTTCAGCTAATACAGCTGGGAGAACTTTTCTCCATTTGCCAAAATTCCCACCCGTAGCTTTTCTTATCCTGTCTTTAATTGTTCTATTCATTCTTTCTACAATCCCTGAACTCTGTGGATGGTAGGGGAGGTGAAATTTCCAGTCTATTTTTAGTACTTTTACGAGATCTTGGCATATTTTACTGGTGAAGCCTGGGCCATTGTTTGAATTTATTTTTAATGAACATACCCACCTAGGAATAATTTTCTGTTTGAGGATCTTCACCACAGTTTGTGCGATTTCATTGTTGGTGACAGATTTCTGGCCAGCATGACATTAAGTCCTCTATGACCAAAAGGTATTGTTGCTTCTTTCCTTCTTTGGGCATATGTGTAAAGTCTATCTGTAAATGGGTAAACTGCGTTGTTGGGTACTCAAGATGTTCATACTTTGATTTCTTTGGGTTTGTTGGATTGTTCCTAATGCAGGTGACACATCTCCGTACAAAAGCTTTGACTAGATTAGGTAGTCCTGCAATGAAAAAATCTGCATCTAGGCATTTACATGTGGCCTGCCAGCCCTTGTGACCCAATCCATGGTATTGTGCAATGAACAGGTGGGCGCTAGCAACAGGAATACACAGTTTCTCCTCTTTGTAAATTAATCCTGTTTTAGGATCCTTCTGTACCATTCCATCACAGTTCCATTGCGCAATATCATCAGGGGTGGCAAAAGCCTGCAGTTCCGTGAGCCAATGTGTCTCTTTCAGGGAACATGGCTGAGGTGTTAACATGGGCATTTTAATGTCTGCCTTTTGTGTAGATGCAGCTTCTTTGGCGATTTTGTCAGCTAGTGCATTCCCTTTGGCTATATCAGTCATTTTGGCCTGTATGTGCCTTACAGTGCATGATAGCTAGTTTTGAAGGCAATTGAATTGCATCTAGTAATGTTGTGACTAGGTCAGAGTGTGAGATGCTCTTTCCATCTGCTGCCACATATCCTCTGCAAAGCCATATTACACCATGGTCCCAGACCACACCATGAGCATATCTGGAATCAGTGTAAATGTTTACCTCTTTTCCTGCAAACAGCTGGCATGCACGGGTTAATGCTATCTATTCAGCAGCCTGTGCAGACTGATAGGGTATTGGATTGGCCTTAAGGACAGTATCCAGCAGTTGGACCACAGCATATCCCGCGTGATAGTCATTATTACTTGGTCTGCTGCAAGAGCCATCAACAAAAACTGTTTGTGCAGTAGGGATTGGTACTGAAAGCATATCTTCTCTAGGTGAAGTGTCCTGGTGTTATGATTGTGTACAGTCAGGAGGTGGTGGTAAGTCATCCTGTTCTCCTTTAAGACCTAATAAGGCATTCAAAACTGTAGCTGGGCCAGAGTTTATGTTTGAACTTTTTATTTTCAGGTTTGGATTGGACAGGAGGATGACTTCATACCCACTCAATCTTTGTGCTGACATATTCTGAGTATGTAAAGTTTTGAGGAGTGTGGTGACATTGTGTGTAGTATGTAAGGTGGTGTTATGACCCAAGGTAAATGGTGTTGCCATCTCCACAACCATTGCACAAGAAGCCAGCGCTCTAAAGCCCCATACACACGCGCGGATTATCCGAGGACCAGGTCCGTCAGACCATGTCCGTCATACTTTGTCTGATGTTGGTTTTGCGTACACACGGTCGGACAGAGTTGTCGGAAAATCCGATCATTCTGAACGTGGTGACGTTTGTTGCCTATGACGGGACTACGTAGAGGCTAGTAGCCAATAGCTTTGGTCTTGTAATGTGATCTAAGCATGAGTAGCACTTTGTCCGGTCGGACTACCATACACACGATCGGATTTGGTGTGATCGGACCGTGTTGTCGGAAAATCTATCCAGCAGGAGATAGGACTTTGTCCGTCGGACAATACGACGTACACTGTCCGATGGTGCATACACACGGTCTGATTTTTCAACAACATTGTCCGATCGGACAGAATCCATGCGAAAATCCGACCGTGTGTATGGGGCTTAAGACACGCAGGCATGCCTTGCACCTGTACTGAAACCACCTTTGTAAAAAAAGCTACAGGGTGCAGTCTCCCACCATGTTCCTGGGCCAGTACTCCCGCCATGGTTCTGAAATTTTCCCTGGCAAACAAGTGAAACATTTTGCCAAATTCAATGCACATTTCAACATGGCAAAAGCATTTAACATTTCATCAGACCATTTTACAATATCAGACATTTCAGAGGGGGTTGCTTGTCTCAGTATATTATCATAGAAACAACAGTCAGGTATCCATTGGTGGCAGTAACCAATCATTCCAAGAAAAGTGAGGATGTCTTTCTTGGTAAGTGGGCGGGGCAGACCCACTAGAGCGACTAGTGACTGTGACTGACTTTACTAACTCCCGGAGACAGCACAAACCCTAGGTACTCAACCTCCTGTTTACACCATTGTAATTTTTTCTTAGACACCTTGTGACCACATGCATGTAACCATTTCAATAAGGATAGGCTATCAGCTCGGCAGTCCTCCTCTGAAGAACTACAAATCAAAAGATCATCAACATATTGCAACAGTACAGAGCCATGAGGGGCAGTCCAAGGCCTGAGGGTGGCTTGGAGTACTATAGAATAGACCACAGGTGAGTCTATGTAACCCTGGGGCATTCTACACCAGGTAAACTGGCGATTGTGTTGGTCAATCGACATAGTAAAAGCAAAAAGTGGCCGTGTCTCCTCGTCTACAGGGACGGATAAAAAAGCATTCTTTAAATCAATCACAGTAAAACATTTGGCTGTTGCTGGAATGGAGGACAGGAGTGATGGAACATCAGGTACAATGGGTGCTATTGGGACTATGAGGTAATTTATGACCCTCAAGTCCTGTACAAAACCTAAAGGAGCCATCCGGTTTCTTTACAGGGTTAACAGGTGTGTTGTATGGAGAAATAATTTCTTCCAGGATCCCATCCTGCAGAAACTTTGCACTCTGCCATCCATCTTTTCCTTAGAGAGTGGATATTGTTTGTGATAGATAGGAAATGCACCTTCTTTGAGAGTGACCTTGTATGGTGTGCATGAAATAAGTCCTACATCCAGATCTGTTGCAGACCAGACCCGGGGGTCTATATCCTCAAAATCTTCTTCACTACTTTGTTGTGACAACATCAATAAACTTGGTTTACATGCTACGATAGTGATTTTATCTGAGGAAATGCCTAGACCTCCTTTTGAGTTGGTTGTAATTGTGATTCCTAGTGGCCCAAACAAGTCTCCCCTTGGTATTATCCTAAAAGAGTGTGTGCATATGGTGTACCTTCATCATCTTCTATTGGTAGGGGTGAGGTCCTATATGTTTTTGTCAGTATCCCATTAATTCCCAAAGAGGGTTCTGCTGGTTCCCATTTGCCTTTGAAATGATCTTCACAAATAGTGCTCCTAGTGGCCCCACTATCAACGAGATAAGGAAGGGGTCTCCCATTTACTGAAATAACAATCATTGGACTGTCAGTGAAATCATTTGAGACAAAAGGAAAAGCTGGGACACTACCCTCCGGGTCCCATCATTGTTGTTGATTTCCCCATTTGATTGGAAATGTTGGACCTTGTTGGATGGATGCCTGTGGCTGTTGTGTCTGGTTAGGGGCAGAGTTGAAGTTGGGAGTCTGTGGAGAGGTGGGGTGAGGACACTGACTCACCCAGTGATCCTCGGCACCGCAGTTGAAACATCCATTGTTTCTAGGGCGACTCATCCCTCTTCCATTTCTGCCTCTAAACCTGCCTCTACCTCTTCCTCTAAAGTTTCCCTTCATATTTCCTTGGAAATGTTGTGTGGAGACAGGTGATGACAGTGGCGGAACTACCGCCATAGCGACCCACGCAGGCACTATGGGGCCCGCAGCCGAGTGGGGCCCTTGTGGAGGATGAGCAATGCATACTGCAGGGGGCGAGCACCGCCCGCACGGTCCCCCAGCCAGGGGAAATGAGGAGAAGCAAGCTGTCCGAACGAGCAGAGAGCTGTAATAGCTTTCATTTGAATTTCCTGTGTTTCCGGGGCTCACCGTCACATAGCCCCACCTCTTGGCCCAGCGCCTCTGATAGACAGAACACCGGTCCAATGCGGGACATGTGACGAAATTTAAAGGAATATTACACTTTTATTGTTTCACTTTAAGCATTATTAAAATCACTGCTCCCGAAAAAACAAACGTTTTTAAAACTTTTTTTGCATTGAAACATGTCCCTTGGGGCAGGACCCAGGTCCCCAAACACTTTTTATGACAATACCATGCATATAAGCCTTTAAAATTAGCACTTTTGATTATTCATGTTCGTGTCCCATAGACTTTAACAGTGTTCGTGTGTTCGAACAAATTTTTTGCCCCTTCGCATGTTCTGGTGCGAACCGAACGGGGGGGGGGGGGGGGTTGTTTGGCTCATCCCTACTCACCAGTGTCCATGAGTTCAGCCTTACCAGCGCCCATCAACACAGTCTGTTCAGTGCATGGGGATTAGAGAGGTGAGCAGCCGGATTACACAAAGTCATACGAAGTCCAACCTCCTGGACCGGCTCCTATGATGGACGTCATCAATGTGCTGTCTATCATAGGAGCCAGTCCAGGAGGCGGGACTTTGCATGACAGTGGCCGCCAGGTAAGTGGGAGATCCCCGCTCTGTGAAATCTGGCGCTCCCCCTCCGAGGCACAGACAGGGACAGACTTGGTCTTGGGACAGTGTCATCAGTCCAGGGACTGTCCCTGAAAACTGGGGACGTCTGTTCCCCCTAGGCTAGTGGCCAGCAGGACCCACAGGTCAGTGGCCAGCAGGACCCACAGGTCTGCGGCCAGTTCCCAGCAAGACCCACAAGCTTTTTGCGTATCTCGGGGCCACTTATAGCTAGAAACCCCAAATTTAGTATGCAAATACAGTAGAACTAGCACTACAACATCTCCAAATTTGGAAAATATTTTGCGACCCGAAATTTGGGTCCACGTATCTCGGGGTTACTTGGTGATAGAAATGGGGTTATTGTAGTGCTAGTTGTAATGTGTTTGCATACCACATTTGGGGTTTCTAGCTATAAGTGGCCCCGAGATACGTGGCCCCAAAGTCGGGTCGCAAAATTTCATTCTCTGCTGCAGAAAATTACTTGACATATCGCCCATATCTGGAGGTCACTTGGTGCTAGGAACCCCATAACTTGTGGCAGGTGATGTGGCAAGTGGACAATCCACAACTTGGTCACGTGGCGGGTCACGTGGCACTCGTGGCAGGTCACGTGGCACTCGGACAATGACATACAGCATATGTACTTGCCTTGCGATCGACATCCGTGACAGCCATTTCACATCTTTTTTTTTTTATGTGACAGATGTATATAAGTATATACCCATCTTCCAAAATGTATAATTCAAATAGAAAAGATAAGAACAGAATAGAAAAAAAATATAATTTAATAGAATAAAATAGAAAGAATATACAACCATTTTCTGAAATTCGAATTTCGAATAGAATAAATTCGAATTTTGAATAGTATGAATTCAAATTTTTTAATTAATTAATTTTAACTTTGGATAGAAAAGATTATAATAAAATAGAAAATAGACTAGAAAAACAATAGAACAGAATAGAATATATTATATTTTATTCTATTCTGTACTTTTATATTCTATTAAAATCTTTTCTATTAAAATCGAAATCATTATATACTAAATTTCGAATTTCGGAAGAGGGTTATATATATTTTATTCCGACATTCGAATTTCGTATAGAATGAATTCGAATTTGAATAGAAAAGATTAGAATAGAAATAGAGCACAGGCTAGAAAAACAATAGAACAGAATAGAATATAGATACTATCTATTTCATTTAAAAAATTTTTTGAAGAATGCAGATTACTATTTGTTCCTATAAGATCTCCTGCAGACTATTAGCATCTATTTCATTTTTTTTTGCAGATCTCCTGCAGACTATTAGTATCTATTTCGTTTTCTTACCAGATCTCCTGCAGACTATTAGCATCTATTTCTTTTTTTAGCAGATCTCCTGTAGACTATTAACAGCCATTTCACTTCTTTTTTTTTGCAGATCTCCTGCAGACTGTTAGAATCAGTTTAATTTTTTTTTTCAAAGTCGGGTCGCAAAATATTTTCGAATCCGCTTGAAATAGTATCAACATGATTCTAAATTAATTCAACCGCATTTGAAACTATTTCAACCGCATTTGAAACTATCTTTCTATCACCAAGTAATACCGAGATACGTGGACCCAAAGTCGGGTCGCAAAATATTTTCGAATCCGGTTGAAATAGTATCAAGATGATTCTAAACTATTTCAACTGCATTTGAAACTATTTCAACTGGATTCGAAAATATTTCTACCGGATTCAAAATTATTTCAACATGATTCGAAATTATTTCAACTGCATTTGAAACTATTTCAATTCGGGACGCAAATTTTTTTCGAATCCGGTTGAAATAGTTTCAAATGTGGTGGAAATAATTTCGAATCATATTGAAATAATTTTGAATCTGGTAGAAATATTTTCGAATCCAGTTGAAATAGTTTCAAATGCAGTTGAAATAATTTAGAATCATCTTGATACTATTTCAACCGGATTCGAAAATATTTTGCGACCCAACTTTGGGTCCACGTATCTCGGGATTACTTGGTGATAAAAACCAAAATTGGAGATGTTGTAGTGCTAGTTCTTTTGTGTTTGCATACCTAATTTGGGGTTTCTATCACTAAGTGACCCCGAGATACGTGGCCCCAAAGTCGGGTCGCAAAATGTCAAGCACTTTTCTGCAGCAGAGAATGACATTTTGCGACCCGACTTTGGAGCCACATATCTCGGGGCCACTTGTAGCTAGAAATCCCAAATTTGGTATGCAAACACAGTAGAACTAGCACTACAACATCTCCAAATGGGGTTTCTATCACCAATCCTGAGATACGTGGACCCAAATTTGGGTCGCAAAATATTTTCGAATCCGGTTGAAATAGTTTCAAATGCGGTTGAAATAATTTAGAATCCGGTAGAAATATTTTCGAATTCGGTTGAAATATTTTCGAATTCGAAAATCGGTCGAAAACTAAACAAAATCCGAAAACGAATTTAACGAATCTAACTAAACTAATTGAATTAAAACGAAACGAAACTAAACACATTTTTTCCTTTTGTACATGTCTAGCTTTGGTGTTTCATATTAATTGTTATTATTATAATATGTATAATACATTTTCATGATGTATGTTAATATTCATTTTGATTTCTGATTCACATCCTTAAGACAGCGCAACATGTTTTCTTATTATGTTTTTGGATGTTGCTGTGTACAATGTTGTGAGTGCTGCTGTCAATTTGATAATTTACTTTGAATCTATTCACTTGTACATTAAGCGCATTATTTTTCTATATATATTAGTAATGTACTTGCACATGTACATAAAACCTGCCGGTCACTGGTTCCTATTACAATAATGGGAATGATCACGTGAATATAGTAAAGATAGAAACTTATTCAGCACTCAAATTAAAGTATTTTAGCAAACTCCCCGTAGTGATCCGGCAAAATGTCCACTCAATAGAAGCAGGTAAGATTCTGCATCAAATCTGATAAAAATAAATACAATTTCACATTAAGAAGATTAAACCTCACAATTGATGTCCGTATTCTATTGTGGTCAGTATCCATAAATTCATTGTAGATGCTTCTTTTCTAGAAAAATGTATCTTACAAAATAATATGTTTTGCTGGCATTACATAGTTTTGTTATAACATTATAATAATATTTGGTTGTTTTTGAGGGGCTTTAGGAAACATATATCAAAATGCTGTACTAAGGCACAGTTCAAAATGACAAGAAAAGATTGGCTTGCTATACTTCCAAGTTTAGTCTATAAATCTTGGTAATTGGTCTAGGAGGATTTGGTTTTATTTCACATGCAATTAATACAGTGAATCGATAAAGCATGAAATCCAGATCAGCTCAACTTGCACATCCAGCTGAATGCTTTGCAAATAAACATCTTTTCCTGACATCCTTGGAGGCTGATTTAGTTTAACCCTGATCTTAGTGAATTCACTTTTCTGAAAGGAAAATACAGAAAGGGCTATTTTTATGTGTTTAAATCCTTTGCAGCTGGCATAGATCATGAAATCAAAAGATAGTTTTGAGAACCTTGGACCTTTAAAGATGCTGAATAATCCTGCTCTTGTTACACAATTATTCAAATCCTAGATCGATCTATTCCATCTCTATCTACAAGACTGTCTCCTTTCCAATTAGAATGTTTTGGAGCTACTGTGAAAGCTTTCATCCACCCACACAGAACAGAGCACAGGAGTCAAACACATCTTATGTTCCACTGAATTAAACCTCAGGCTCCATTTTTCTTGGAAACTGTCTTCTTCTTCAATGTGGGAAAGAGGAGTCCCCATACATAGAAAGCGATATTTCTATAAAAAAAAAAAAACAAAAAAAACGTATCTCCCAAGTGAAATGAATGTGGCTATAGTATAAGATAATAAAAGTTTGAAACTTCTTTAAATAAAATGTGATGGAAACTTTTGTGTAAGGAAAAGCAAAGGGGATTTGGAATTCAAAAACTGGTCACAGAAACAATGCAGTCTAATTGTTGAGTTTAAACAAATATGTGCACATAAACGTGCACACTGATGTTATCCAAGAATGTTTCTGCACTGAGCATATGGTCCCAAGGGGACAGTAGCTTTCTGCCAGGAGGATGAGCAAAATCCATGGAATGGATATGTCCCCCAAGGACATTGGGGAATAAATAAAAAGTGCCTGAGACAAACTTTGGGGTTAATTTATTAAAACTTCTGACTTTGGAAGGGCAGTTGCACCTTGCAAGGCAATTTGCCCTAGTTCTTAGTAAATGAGCTTAAAGCAGAGTTCCACCCACAAATGGAACTTCCGCTTTAAGCACTCCTCACCCCCTTACATGCAACATTTGGCATGTAATTTTTTTTGGGGGGAGTGGGAGTCCCACTTCCTCCTTCTGCCCAGGAACCGCCTAGGTGACTCCTCCTTTCGTCTAAGGCGGCTCCTCCCTCCAGGCGATCTCCTGGGACACGTGACAGGTCGTGAAGACAAAAGCTGTCACGGCCGGGTGCCCTGAGTGGCAATGGAGGCACCGGCGAAGAGGAGGGGGAGAGGAGCGACACCCCGTTCGGCTGCATCGCTGGACCGTGGAACAGGTAAGTGTCTGTTTATTAAAAGTCAGCAACTACACTTTTTGTAGCTGCTGACTTTTAAAAGGCCTGGAACTCCCCTTTAAGCTCTGCTGACTTCCATCATCCAATCATTTGGATACAAAATGCATTTTTTTTACATTCTCCTTGCATGTGATATGGTTTTCTTAGCAAAGTATTATTTCATCACATTGAAAGTGAACAGCCTATTTGCCTTTATTAAATGCCTGTATGCCTTTATGCCTATATAGCAAGAATAATGTACAAGTGAATGTGAGAGATGACATCGCTAAGGGAGCTAGAGAGGAAGTGGAATCCTTATGGGTAGAGCTCCAAAGGGATGAAGCTAAGGGGAAAATTTTTCTATATATATTAGTAATGTACTTGCACATGTACATAAAACCTGCCGGTCACTGGTTCCTATTACAATAATGGGAATGATCACGTGAATATAGTAAAGATAGAAACTTATTCAGCACTCAAATTAAAGTATTTTAGCAAACTCCCCGTAGTGATCCGGCAAAATGTCCACTCAATAGAAGCAGGTAAGATTCTGCATCAAATCTGATAAAAATAAATACAATTTCACATTAAGAAGATTAAACCTCACAATTGATGTCCGTATTCTATTGTGGTCAGTATCCATAAATTCATTGTAGATGCTTCTTTTCTAGAAAAATGTATCTTACAAAATAATATGTTTTGCTGGCATTACATAGTTTTGTTATAACATTCTAATAATATTTGGTTGTTTTTGAGGGGCTTTAGGAAACATATATCAAAATGCTGTACTAAGGCACAGTTCAAAATGACAAGAAAAGATTGGCTTGCTATACTTCCAAGTTTAGTCTATAAATCTTGGTAATTGGTCTAGGAGGATTTGGTTTTATTTCACATGCAATTAATACAGTGAATCGATAAAGCATGAAATCCAGATCAGCTCAACTTGCACATCCAGCTGAATGCTTTGCAAATAAACATCTTTTCCTGACATCCTTGGAGGCTGATTTAGTTTAACCCTGATCTTAGTGAATTCACTTTTCAGAAAGGAAAATACAGAAAGGGCTATTTTTATGTGTTTAAATCCTTTGCAGTTGGCATAGATCATGAAATCAAAAGATAGTTTTGAGAACCTTGGACCTTTAAAGATGCTGAATAATCCTGCTCTTGTTACACAATTATTCAAATCCTAGATCGATCTATTCCATCTCTATCTACAAGACTGTCTCCTTTCCAATTAGAATGTTTTGGAGCTACTGTGAAAGCTTTCATCCACCCACACAGAACAGAGCACAGGAGTCAAACACATCTTATGTTCCACTGAATTAAACCTCAGGCTCCATTTTTCTTGGAAACTGTCTTCTTCTTCAATGTGGGAAAGAGGAGTCCCCATACATAGAAAGCGATATTTCTATAAAAAAAAAAAAACAAAAAAAACGTATCTCCCAAGTGAAATGAATGTGGCTATAGTATAAGATAATAAAAGTTTGAAACTTCTTTAAATAAAATGTGATGGAAACTTTTGTGTAAGGAAAAGCAAAGGGGATTTGGAATTCAAAAACTGGTCACAGAAACAATGCAGTCTAATTGTTGAGTTTAAACAAATATGTGCACATAAACGTGCACACTGATGTTATCCAAGAATGTTTCTGCACTGAGCATATGGTCCCAAGGGGACAGTAGCTTTCTGCCAGGAGGATGAGCAAAATCCATGGAATGGATATGTCCCCCAAGGACATTGGGGAATAAATAAAAAGTGCCTGAGACAAACTTTGGGGTTAATTTATTAAAACTTCTGACTTTGGAAGGGCAGTTGCACCTTGCAAGGCAATTTGCCCTAGTTCTTAGTAAATGAGCTTAAAGCAGAGTTCCACCCACAAATGGAACTTCCGCTTTAAGCACTCCTCACCCCCTTACATGCAACATTTGGCATGTAATTTTTTTTGGGGGGAGTGGGAGTCCCACTTCCTCCTTCTGCCCAGGAACCGCCTAGGTGACTCCTCCTTTCGTCTAAGGCGGCTCCTCCCTCCAGGCGATCTCCTGGGACACGTGACAGGTCGTGAAGACAAAAGCTGTCACGGCCGGGTGCCCTGAGTGGCAATGGAGGCACCGGCGAAGAGGAGGGGGAGAGGAGCGACACCCCGTTCGGCTGCATCGCTGGACCGTGGAACAGGTAAGTGTCTGTTTATTAAAAGTCAGCAACTACACTTTTTGTAGCTGCTGACTTTTAAAAGGCCTGGAACTCCCCTTTAAGCTCTGCTGACTTCCATCATCCAATCATTTGGATACAAAATGCATTTTTTTTACATTCTCCTTGCATGTGATATGGTTTTCTTAGCAAAGTATTATTTCATCACATTGAAAGTGAACAGCCTATTTGCCTTTATTAAATGCCTGTATGCCTTTATGCCTATATAGCAAGAATAATGTACAAGTGAATGTGAGAGATGACATCGCTAAGGGAGCTAGAGAGGAAGTGGAATCCTTATGGGTAGAGCTCCAAAGGGATGAAGCTAAGGGGAAAATAATACTGGGAGTATGCTATAGGTCCCCTAACCTGAGGGAGGAAGGGGAGACAGATCTCCTATCCACAATTTGGATTAGCAGCAAGGATGGGAAGTGTTATCATAATGGGGGATTTTAACTATCCAGACATAGACTGGACAGGGGAACCACACATTCATCTAAGGCTCGCCAGTTCCTAAATGTCTTGCAGCACAATGTTATGGGTCAGATGGTAGACACACCAACTAGAAATAAAGCGTTACTGGATCTACTGATTACCAACAATACAGACCTGATCAAAGATGTGAAAATACAGGGCAATTTAGGTAACAGCGATCACAGGTCAATTGGTTTCAGTATAAATCACACAAATAGGAAACATAAGGGGAATACAAAAACACTGAATTTCAAAAGAGCCAACTTCCCTAAACTACGAACCTTGCAAGAAGGCATAAATTGGGATAAAATTTTAGGAACAAAGAACAGAGAGGATAGATGGTTTTTTTTTAAGAGCATAAGGGCATTAGCCAATGCATCCCATTGGATAATAAATTAAAAAGAGCGAACAAAAGTCCTGGATGGCTTAACTCCAATGTAAAAATGCATATAAAAGCAAATGAGAAGGCCTTCAAGAAATACAGAGTTGAGGGATCATCATCAGCATTCAGGACGGCTAAGATAGAACATGAAAGATACATAGCGGAGGAGAGCAAAAAAAATCCCAAGAAATTCTTTAAGTATGTAAACAGTAAAAGGGAGGACAGACCATATTGGCCCCATAAAGAATGAGGAAGGACATCTGGTTACAAAGGATGGGGAGATGGTGAAGGTATTGAATTTATTCTTCTCCTCAGTCTTCACGAGGGAATCGGGGGGCTTCAGTAACCAAAACTGCAGTGTCTATCCTCATGACACATCTCAGGAAGCACCTCCATGGTTAACAGAGGACAGAATTTAATTAGACTTGGGAAACTTAACATTAATAAATCACCGGGACCAGATGGCTTGCACCCGAGGGTACTTAGGGAACTCAGTAAAGTAATTGCCAGACCATTGTTTTTAATTTTTACTGACAGTCTATTGACTGGAATGGTACCAGCTGATTGGAGAAAAGCCAATGTAGCACCAATATTTAAAAAGGGCCCAAAATACATCCATGGGAATTACAAACCAGTTAGCCTAAGTTCAATAGTATGTAAACTCTTGGAGGTGATGATAAGGGACTATATACAAGATTTTAGTAATGAGAACGGCTTGAGAGGGGATATGATTTCAATATACAAATACTATACAGGTGACCCCACAATAGGGATAAAACTTTTTTGATGATAAGGGACTATATACAATGATGACAAGGGACTATATACAAGATTTTAGTAATGAGAACGGTATCATTAGCAGTAATCAGCATGGATTCATGGAGAATCATTCTTGCCAAACCAATCTATTAACCTTCTATGAGGAGGTGAGTTGCCATCTAGATAAAGGAAGGCCTGTAGACATGGTGTATCTGGATTTTGCAAAAGCATTTGACACAGTTCCCCATAAGCGTTTACTGTACAAAATAAGGTCCGTTGTCATGGACTATAGGGTGAGTACATAGATTGAAAACTGGCTACAAGGGCAAGTTCAGAGGGTGGTGATAAATGGGGAGTACTCAGAATGGTCAGGGGTGGGTAGTGGGGTCCTCCAGGGTTCTGTGCTGGGACCAATCCTATTTAATTTGTTCATAAACAACCTTGAGGATGGGGTAAACAGTTCAATCTCTGTATTTGTGGACGATACTAAGCTAAGCAGGGCAATAACGTCTCCGCAGGATGTGGAAACCTTACAAAAAGATCTGAACAAATTAATGGGTGGGCAACTATATGGCAAATGAGGTTCAATGTAGAAAAATAATGCATTTGGATGGCAAAATTATGAATGCAATCTATACACTGGGGGGAGAACTTCTGGGGGAATCTAGGATGGAAAAGGACCTGGGGGTCCTAGTAGATGATAGGCTCAGCAATGGCATGCAATGCCAAGCTGCAGCTAACAAAGGAAACAGAATATTGGCATGCATTAAAAAGGGGATCAACTCCAGAGATAAAACGATAATTCTCCCGCTCTACAAGACTCTGGTCCGGCCGCACCTAGAGTATGCTGTCCAGTTCTGGGCACCAGTCCTCAGGAAGGATGCACTGGAAATGGAGTGAGTACAAAGAAGGGCAAAAAAGCTAATAAAGGGTCTGGAGGATATTAGTTATGAGGAAAGGTTGCGAGCACTGAACTTATTCTCTCTGGAGAAGAGACGCTTGAGAGGGGATTTGATTTCAATATACAAATACTATACAGGTGACCCCACAATAGGGATAAAACTTTTTTGCAGAAGGGAGTTTACCAAGACTCGTGGCCACTCGTGGCATTTTCGCCAGCAAAAGATTGAGAGCAGGTTCTCAATTTTTCGGTCGGGAAAAGTTCCGATCCGAAATTCCGATCGTCTGTACAAATTCCGACGTGCAAAACTCTAACAATTCGACGCATGCTCGGAAGCATTGAACTTAATTTTCTCGGCTCGTTGTAGTGTTGTACGTCACCGCATTCTTGACGGTCGAAAGTTCATAGAACTTTTGTGTGACCGTGTGTATGCAAGCCAAGCTTGAGCAGAATTCCGTTCTGAAAAACCATTCAAGTTTTTTCCGACGGAAAATCTGCTCGTGTGTACGGGGCATTAGAGTCATTCAAGCTAAATTCCCATTTACGTGGGCATCTACAGAAATTCTATACCTGAGGGTCAACATTACACCATCTTTAGTAGATAGTTTTAAAGAAAACTTTCCATTGTTACTGACAGCGATCAGCTCAAATTTAAAACGTTGGCATTCTCAATCTTTCACTTGGTTTAGAAGGAACAACAATTTAAAAATTAATATTTCTCCCAGGTTTTTTTGCTACACACCTTTCCACTCCACGTCCACAGGGCCTTCCTCCCCTCTCTTAGAGCACAGTTCATTAACTTCCTCTGGTCCTATGGAGTCAGGAGGATTTCTTATCGATTATTGACTCTTCCCTGACCTATTGAAATATCATCAAGCAGTTCATTAGCATGCCACCCAACTTTTTGAGATAGGAATGAGGGACACCTATCAGCAAAAGTATGCAGGCATATGACACAACCCTTGCCACGCCCCCTTAAAGGGGCATTGTACAAAAAACAAGATTGGTTAAACCCACATGTGCTTTTTTACCACTACTATTCCTTTATATTGGCTTTTGGAATTTACAAATGCAGCAATTTAGTAATCAGATGAAAGATTTAGTGCTGGAAAAACCCTTTTTGATAGATAAAAAGTGCATTTTATATGCATCTATATAGATCAGACCAAAATGAGGGACAAATGAGGAGGAATAAGGGACAGAGGGACATTGCTCCAAATCAGGGACAGTCCTTCGAAATCAGGGACAGTTGGGAGCTATGCATTAGTGCAGAGCCCTTGATTCAAAAAAACATGGTGCCTTCAAATCCTGGGTAGGGCTTGAGCAGGACATGGCTACCTTACCCCTGCGGAACTCCCTCCAGTTAAAGCACATCCACTGATTAAGAATGAGTAAATATATATCCCTGCGCTACTTTATGCTAACCCAAACTTATCCCAGAAATAATAAAAATATATAATATATATATTTTTAAATATTTAATATTTACATTCTTATTCTTTTTTAATATTATATAACGCCCAATTGGCTTTCTAAAAAGGATCCTTTTGAGAAAGCCAATTGGGCGCTATGTGACGGGTGGGCAGTGACATCATCACGCTGAGCGAGTCTTGGACGCCATCTTAGAAATCAATGTTTTGCCTGTATTTATACCATGCCTGATTTTATGAAGTACATGTCAGTGCAATACTTGTTTTTAATAATAAATATGAATTAGGCAGTCTGCACTATTGGATGTCTGTGCTTTCTTCCTTGGTTTATCAGCTATTGAGAACATACTTACGATCTGATGGTCAGTTTCATGGAATGAAGAGGGATTTGAGTCATCATAATTTACAGAGTGCACATGACTTCACATATTAGTGGGGTCCTCTGTAGCAGGTGAGCGAATACCCACAAGGGGTAGTGAAGGTTAATGCGGTGGTGTTCGCACTTGTGTAGATATTGTGGATCGGAGGAAGCATTCTTTTTGCAGTTTTTTATCATGAATCTTCTGTTGCACTTTATATACATTGTTTATAGGATTCACTTATGAACTATTTTGTGTGTGTATATATGCAGTATCCCACAAAATTGAGTACACCCCTCACATTTTTGTAAATATTTTATTATATCTTTTCATGTGACAACACTGAAGAAATGACACTTTGCTACAATGTAAAGTAGTGAGCAGTGGCGTTGCTAGGGGGTGGCTTTTGGGGCTATAGCCCCAAATCTGGGGCCCATAGCCCCGAGTCTCTGCAGGGGTCCCCAAGGAGTGGGGAGGCTCTCTGGGGACCCTGATGTAAGTGGGGAGGCTCTCTGGGGACCCTGATGTAAGTGGGGGCTCTCTGGGGACCCTGATGTAAGTGGGGAGGCTCTCTGGGGACCCTGATGTAAGTGGGGAGGCTCTCTGGGGACCCTGATGTAAGGGGGGGCTCTCTGGGGACCCTGATGTAAGTGGGGAGGCTCTCTGGGGACCCTGATGTAGGGGGGGGGCTCTCTGGGGATATATACACACACACACACGTATATTACTGTATATACATGTGTATGCCCGCCCAAGCGTATGACTTTCTTTACTACGCTGCTATGGGCTCTAGCCCCAGATCTTTTGTAGCCCTAGCAACGCTCCTGGTAGTGAGTATACAGTTTGTATAACAGTGTAAATTTGCTGTCCCCTCAAAAAAACTCAACACACAGCCATTAATGTCTAAATCGCTGGCAACAAAACTGAGTACACCCCTAAGTGAAAATGTCTCAGACCAATGTTTTAAGCCATTCCTAACTACAAATTCGTTTTGTCTGAGAAATTTCTTATGTGGGGTTGGGTGGAAATTCATTACTGATATCCAATCCTTGATCACCCCCCCCCCCCCTGCCATTTTGGCATTATTAAAAAAGTTATGTCCACACTACTTAGTTTTAATAAAAATCCTGCATACTTAGGGATTGGTTGACTAAATTTGGACAGGATGTCACTTTGCTTAAAGGAGTTGTAATTGAAGACGGTTTTGTATCTTAAGATACAAAGCCTTCTGTGTATAGCAGCCTCCCCACCCCCTAATTTTTACCTGAGCCCCATCTCTGTCCAGCAATGTCTACAAATCCCTTCGGCCATCTGGGACTCTTCCTCCTGATTGGCTGAGACAGCAGCAGCACCATTGGCCCCCACAGCTGTCAATCAAAGTCAGTTAGCCAATCAGGAGATAGAGGGGACGGGGCTGAACGGCAGCTCCGTATAACACACTGAGCTGCTTGCTGTGTGGGAACTTGACAGGAGGGAGGGGCCAGGAGCAGTGAAGAGGGACCCAAGAAGAGGAGGATCGGGGCTGCCCTGTGCAAAACCACTGCAACAGAGGAGGTAATTATAACATGTTTGTTATTTAACCACTTAAGGACCGCCTCACGCCGATATACGTCAGCAGAATGGCACGGCTGGGCACAAGCACGTACCTGTACGTCCTCCGTTAAGTGCCCAGCCATGGGTCGCGCGCGCTTGCGATCCGGTCCTGAGCTCCGTGACCGTGGCCGTGGGACCAGCGGACCCGATCGCGCTGGTGTCCCGCGATCGGGTCACAGAGCTGAAGAACAAGGAGAGGTCTGTGTAAACAAACCTCTCCCCATGCTTCCTACTGAGCCTGTCACTGTTATAGGGAAAGACGATCAGTGACGTCAGACGCCAAGCCACGCCCCCCTACAGTTAAAGAAAACACACACGTCACACTTAGCCCCTCCCCATCCCCTAGTGGTTAACTCCTTCACTGCCAGTGTCATTTACACAGGAATCAGTGAATTTAAATAGCACTGATTGCTGTATAAATGACAATGGTCCCAAAAATGTGTCAAAAATGTCCGATGTGTCCACCATAATGTCGCAGTCACAATAAAAATTGCTGATCGCCGCCATTACTAGTAAAAAAAAAAATATTAATAAAAATGCTATAAAACTATCCCCTATTTTGTAAACGCTATAACTTTTGCGCAAACCAATAAATAATCGCTAATTGCGATTTTTTTTACCAAAAATATGTAGAAGAATACGTATCGGCCTAAACTGAGGAAAAAATATGTTTTTTTATATATTTTTGGGAATATTTATTATAGCAAAAAGTAAAAAATATTGCATTTTTTTCAAAATTGTCGCTCTATTTTTGTTTATAGCGCAAAAAATAAAAACCGCAGATGTGATCAAAAACCACCAAAAGAAAGCTCTATTTGTGGGAAAAAAAAGAACGCCAATTTTGTTTGGGAGCCACGTCGCACGGCCGCGCAATTGTCAGTTAAAGCGACGCAGTGCCGAATCGCAAAAAGGGGCCTGGTCCTTTGGCTGCAAATTGGTCCGGGGCTTAAGTGGTTAAAAAAAAAATGGACATTACAATCAGTTTAAAGAGTATATAAGACCGGACAATGAATTTCTCTTATTTGCTCCCTTTGGTCTGTTAAATATACAAATGAATATGTTAGTATCTGTTAGACAAATGCAAAAAAATAGTTGCTGACTCTCCCAGAAATCCAGGGCTGCCCCGTGTACACTGAAATGTTATCTCAAGCAGTCTTTCTGCCCAAGACACTTGAAAAAAAAAAACGAATGCAGCCCCCACATCTAATACCATGTACACACGGTCGGAATTCTCGTCGGAAAAAGCTCTGATGGTTTTCCAGACGGAATTCCGACAGAATTTCGCTCAAACTGTCTTGCCTACACACGGTCACACCAAATTCCGACGGTCTGTAACACAGCGGCATAAAACAGGTTCGACAGCACTATAGAAGGGAAGTTTAATGCTTCTGAGCATGCGTCGAATTGTTTCCGAGCATGCGTCGGAATTTTACGTGTCGGAATTGCATACACACGATCGGAAAATCCGATAGAAAGGTTTTCCGTCGGAAAAATTGAGAACAGGTTCTCAATTCAAAGTCCGTCGGAAATTCCGACAGAAAAAGACCGTTGGGCATACACACGGTCGGAAAATCCGATGAAAAGCTCCCATCGGACTGTTTCCATCGGAAATTCCGACCGTGTGTATGCCGCATAAGACCTTAGGTTTAGATACACTGTATTGAAAGTAATGTATGTATTTAAATATCCAGTTATGAGTAATGTAAATGACAAAAATTGTATTGCAGATTGGGTGATTGAAGTGAACCCAGCTTCACCTTATTCACAAAGGTAAGGGAACAATTACTTTACAAAATGAGTATATCAGCTCCATGGTACAATGTAATTTAAAAAATATGGTCCTATTAGCAATTTTCTTTACAATTTTTACAATATTTTTCAGAAGGGACATTACCACTCTATATATATATGTTATATGTATAGCTTTGACACCACGTTTGCTAATATAAGCAATGTACCCTTGCTCTAATAAAAAGATATAGTTGATGTTTTTACGGATTGTATATTACATTTCCTGCCTTGTATTATTTTAATATAACAAAACCAGTGAAGAGTTAAACTAGCACAGAGGCTTTTTCTTTTGGTTTGTAGGATTTCATTAAGGAAAAGTCTTTTCTGACGCAGATTCAGCATCCAATTATAGACTTTTCGCTTGTCTGTTGGTTTGCGGCATGCTGGAGCCTGCAGCAGGGGGTGGCTCTCCCTTAATATAGAGAAAGACATTGAAAAACATGCACTCATTTTCTGAACGATCAAATGTAACACAATACATAAGCTATGGTTATTACAAATAGAGAAAGGTTAAATAGTGTTATTTGCAAGCCAGTGTGTTTTCTGTTGGCATATTAACAAGCTGCATAAGAGCTCTGGGGTATTACCATCTCTTAGTCCACAGTAACCGACTCCAACCTTATTGTGAGTGACATGGACATAAGCCTTTCCAGAAGAAGACTTGGACCAATTTACCTCAATAAAATCGTATTTTCCCTTGAAAAGGTAACATCAGCCTCTGGCTATCTAATTATCGGTCCAATTAATATAGATAAAAATAAATAAATAAAAAGCTTAAGACCTTGATGATAGGAAAACTCAGTTCATTAGGAATAACATGAGTTTACAGCTCCTGTCCCCAGGGAATATGCAGACTTGAATTTAAAGTAGAAATATTTTTTTTTTTTGTGCACTTGGGGCTATCCTGACCTTGTGGCTTCTTGTTTGATGAGGTGTGTTTGGGTATAATATAATATGTGGGAAATTAAGGAAACTGGATGAAGTTGACAGAATAATTATGTAACCAATAACCAACATTTTCACCCCAAATGAACTGCAGAAGGAAGGGCAACCAAGGGTGTTTTTTTAGAAATACCCATTGGGTCTACCGGTATACACAATCTGAAATGCCACAAGCGTATAAGTCATTACCATAGCACAAAGTCACAAGGGTCATAACTGAAGGGCAACAAGGCTAGCTTGGGCCCAAGGTCCTAAGATGCCGCTTATACTGCTAAATTATTATTATTTATTTCATTTCAAGATCGTCATTTAGCCACAACAATATGTTCTATTACAAAACACTACATTTATCCTTCGAAAAACTGCTTGTGCTTTGCAGCCTTTGGGATGGTTCTTGGCAAGAGGCAAGTTAAGTAGAGGTAATGTGGAATTGTAGGGTTAAAATACAACCCATGACTCCCTGTGATCGGGGGAACAACCTACATCTCAAAAAGTAGCATGGAGCGAAAGAGGAAATCCACCAGTTCCATTTCCAAATACTCCAGATTGCCCTATACAGGTATGTAGTGACAAGTAGACATGTTTGCTAGCCTGTCTTCACTCTGAACTGGCACAGAAAAACCACCCTAACAAATAAAGTATTCTAACCCACGTATTTCTACAAAACTGAGATTTTCCATCCATCCCCAAATTCAGTTATAATTCTGCTCTGCCACTGTGTCAAACCCAGCAAACAATCTTAGGTCAAAATTAAAATGCTACTTGGATGCTATACTGTCTACTATTTGGAAATTTGGATTAATAAAAATTATTCTCCAATGCACTAGACCAGCCTTTTTCAACCAAGGTGCCATGGCACGCTGGGGTGCATTCTGGGTTCTTCAGGGGTGCCTTGGTAAAATGCCTAAAATTTGCCTCAATTACCCAAAAATTGTATACAGGCCAGCAGGTGGATCAAGCCTGGGGTCACATTAGCTGAATGAGGGAGAGAAACTGAGGGAGGAGAGAAATGCCGGAATACTAGTCAGTACCAGTGTGGAAAGGTGTATTTGCTTTGTAGTAAAAAATCCCCTTTAATGCTGGGTGTCATATATGTGTGGATGATGCTGCAATATGTATTATACTATTAGTTTCGTTTTTTACAATGGGGTGCCTCAGGATTGTGTGGAATTTAAAGGGTGCCTTGACTGAAAAAAGCTTAAAAAACACTGCTCCAGTCTTGCAGCCTGGGTGCTTTAGCAGCATCACTACCAGAAAATTAGCTTTGTAGCAGAGTGCCCCTTTTCTTGCCTTCCTCAGTGGTGGGAGCAGGCTCTGTTGCACACAATCTCGTGGGCTCCCATCATCTTCCAGCTCTTTCTGCCATTTGTTGCTCAGAAAAACCATGACTGATGGAACAGAAGTGACTGGGCATGTGAGCTGTCAAGAGGTAATGGGTCTTCCATTGGTGTGTGGTTGTGTGGGCCATCAGTGGAGAGTGCAAGGGCATGCAGCTTGTTTTGAAACCTCAGTCACTGTGGTCCGTATTGTCATTTTCAATGGGGTAACATTGAACCACCTGAGCCTCCAGACCAAACACTCCTCCAACCATACCCTTGTGGAGCCTGCCTGGGGATCCCTGCAGCCAGCTACCTGAGCTGTCAGCTACAGCCAGCCTCCTTTTGAGAGAGGTGTTAAACTCAGGTGTTAGCTGTTCCTAGGGAACTGCATGTAACAGCAATTGCACTTAAGGCTCCATGCACACTGGGCTTAAAAAAACCTCTGTTGTCTTGGCAGTGAAAAACGCTTATATAGAGCATCTTTTGTACAAAGTTTGGACGAGTTTAGAGAGTTGGGTATGAACAATAGGATGGATGTTAGCCTGTTTTTGAAATAAGTCTTATATATATATATATTAATTATTTTGTATTGCAATTTTTCCACTGCTGCACCAGTGGGACTTTAACCACTTCAGCCCCGGACCAATTGGCAGCCAAAGGACCAGGCCCCTTTTTGCGATTCGGCACTGCGTTGCTTTAACTGACAATTGCGCGGTCGTGCGACGTGGCTCCAAAACAAAATTGGCTTCCTTTTTTTCCCACAAATAAAGCTTTCTTTTGGTGGTATTTGATCGGCCCTGCGGTTTTTATTTTTTGCGCTATAAACAAAAATAGAGCGACAATTTTGAAAAAAATGCAATATTTTTTGCTTTTTGCTATAATAAATATCCCCAAAAAATATATAAAAAAACATTTTTTTCCTCAGTTTCGGCCGATACGTATTCTTCTACATATTTTTGGTAAAAAAAATCGCAATTAGCGATTATTGATTGGTTTGCGCAAAAGTTATAGCGTTTACAAAATAGGGGATAGTTTTATAGCATTTTTATTAATATTTTTTTTTTACTAGTAATGGCGGCGATCAGCGATTTTTATTGTGACTGCGACATTATGGCGGACACATCGGACATTTTTGACACATTTTTGGGACCATTGTCATTTATACAGCAATCAATGCTATTTAAATGCATTGATTCCTGTACAGTTGTAGTGAAAGGGTTAACCACTAGGGGGAGGGGAGGGGTTATGGGCTGTGACATGTGTATGTTTTTTTACATTAGGGGGCGGGGCTGACGTCTGACGTCATTGATCGGCTTTCCCGATGACCGGGAACAGCCAATCAATGACAGGCAGAGTAGGAAGCGCGGGGAGAGGTTTGTTTACACATACCTCTCCCTGTTCTTCAGCTCCGTGACCTGATCGCGGGACACCAGCGGCGATCGGGTCCGCTGGTCCCACGGCCGGGGTCACGGAGCTCCCGACCCACGGGCAGGCATTTACAGGATCACGTACAGGTACGGGATTTTGCCTGCCCGTGCCATTCTGCACACGTATATGTGCATGAGGCGGTCGGGAAGCGGTTAATGGTTAACATCTTGTGCTTTCTGTTTCAACCCCCTTTCACATGTGATTGTTTGACCGAGGTTTTGATCATCTCCATCTGTAACCAATTAATGAGATGATTTTTTAATCAAGCTATTACTGCCCCTCTCATTTCAAGAGGGTTGTTTCTCTCTCTCTCTATACAGTATATATATATATATATATATATATATATATATATATATATGTTTTTTATGTCATATTTTTGTGCTTTTGATGAAAGCTTAGGCCAAAACGCGTCAGTGTTTTGGGATGATGTTACTTCTATAATGCTACAATAAAAATGTTCTATGGAGAAGCTTTTGAGTTGTACTTGTTATGGATTCACTGTGAACGCAGTTAGCCAGAGCACCGACCACTCTGCACACTAACTACATTACGCAGTGGTAAAGCTTGGGTGAGTTTTCTTTTGCTACTTTGTCCTGTTTATGCACCTGCTCCTGATAGAATATTGGACTTTTTAGTCAAAAGTGTCAGAGTGCAGCTTGGACAACATTGCATTACTAACAGCATGCAGTAGAACACAGACATCCAGGAGATCGATCAACCTGAGGCCATACAAGTGATCTTAACCATACCAGACCGATGCATTAAAATTTCTCAAGTGTTTACTAAGGATGAAGGGGCCTCAACTTCAGAAGCCCAGTGCAGTTCTATGTTTGATAGACTAAAATATCCTATGCGGAAAGAACTACGTCTCTGGTGGGACTACACAGGACTGAATAAATATGTTGATGAGGATATGATCCCAAGGTTCCTAAGAATATAAAAGTTTCCATCAACGAAATACGGCAATACTTTTGTGACAGAATGGAATGCTATTCTTTCTAATGCCCTGTACACACGGTCGGAAATTCCGACGGAAAATGTCCGATCGGACCATGTTGTCGGAAAATCCGGCCGTGTGTGGGCTCCATCTGACTTTTTCCGTCGGAATTTCCGGCTGACAAAATTTGAGAACCTGCTCTCAAATTTTCCGACAACAAAATCCGATCAGACTTTTTCCGATCGTGTGTTGAGAATTCCGACGGACAAAGTGCCACGCATGCTGAGATCAAATTACGAGACCAAAGCTATTGGCTACTAGCCTCTACGTAGTTCCGTCATACGCATCGAACGTCACCACGTTCAGAATGATCAGATTTTCCGACAACTTTATTGAGCCCCCCAGTACTGTGCCCTCCTAACCCCCTGTACTGTCCTACTGACCCCCCCAATACCATACCCTTCTAGCCCCTTAGTACTGTACTCTCCTGACCTCCCTGCACCGTACCCTCCTGACCTCCCTGCCCTGTACCCTTCTGGCCTGCCTGCACCGTACCCTCCTGACCTCTCTGCACTGTACCCTCCTGACCTTTCTGCACCATACCCTCCTGACCTGCCTACACCGTACCCTCCTGACCTGCCTGCTCCATACCCTCCTGACCTGTCTGCACTGTACCCTCCTGACCTCCTTGCACTGTACCCTCCTGACCTGCCTGCACTGTACCCTCTCGACCTGCCTGCTCCATACCCTCCGGACCCCCCTGCATCATGTCTTCCAGACCTCCCTGCACTGTACCCTCCTGACATGCCTGCACCATACCCTCCTGACCTGCCTGCACCGTACCCTCCGGACCAGCCTGCTCCATACCCTCCTGACCTCCCTGCACTGTACACTCCTGACCTGCCTGCACCATACCCTCCTGATCTCCCTGCACCGTACCCTCCTGACCTCCCTGCACTGTACCCTCCTGACCTGCCTGCAGCATACCCTCCTGACCTCCCTGCACCGTACCCTCCTGACTTCCCTGCACTGTACCCTCCTGACCTACCTGCACTGTACCCTCCTGACTTCCCTGCACTGTACCCTCCTGACCTACCTGCACTGTACCCTCCAGACCTGCCTGTATCGTACCCTCCTGACCTCTTTGCACCGTGCCCTCCTGGCCCCTTAGTACTGTACCTTCCTGACCCCCCTGTATTCTGCCCTCCTGAACCCCCAATTACGTACCCTCCTGACCCCCTGTACTGTCCTCCAGACCCTTCAATACTATTTGCCTACTCTTTTACCATTCTATCTGCATCATTAATTTAACTTGCATTAATTCATTAAACACCATGTTAAAAATTACTGTTTGTCTAATCATTTGTCTTATACCGTTACATACCAGCTTTGTAGTCAGAAAAGATAGACTTTTATTTATTTTTGATCCAGAGAGGTGGTGTAAGGAGAGCACTCCGATGTTTTGTTTTTCTACAGGTATCGCTTAGCATACGCTGATATTACCCTCATGAGATATAAACTTTTTGTCTCTTCCTGCCTCCAGGGCCTTCCGAAAACTGGCATTTGAATAGACATTTCATATGCACCAAGCACAACCACAACATAGTGTGAAACAGGGGAGGGTCAGATTTAGTTTATATTGCTCAAGAACATTGTAGGTGTACTTTAATGTGGAACCAAACTCCACAGTCACCTGGCAGATGAACTTAAAATGTCACATTATATGAGTCCCAAATCATTAATAAATGCTCTGATGGTGACTAGTCACAAGCCTGAAAGCCCCCCACTCATCAAAGATACAAATCCTGCACAGTCTGACAATTCTGCTGTCAAAAGGTGCCCCCTGTGCTCCTTCATGCAGAGTGGAGGCACTCTAATACTGGAGGTGTGTCACTGGCCAGATCACCAGGTGAAAACTGAAATGGAACAGAATGGAAAAAGCATAAGAAAAAAGAAAACTAATGCAGCCACCACATCCAATGACTGGTAAGCTGCAATATGTTATATTTTTGGTTTTGGGTTTAATACCGCTTTAATGAATTGACAGATATCAAAACTCTTTCCAATGACCTGGCCATATATTGTCACCTATATTTTAGTATTATCATTTTTTGGTATCAGTATAGTTCTCGTGTATTGTACAGCTATTGCATGAAAGGTCTACTAGCACTTCTTCTCTTCCTCCTACGTGCAATAACCTAAATCTGCCACACTCCTGACAATGTCTTCTGGGTAAAAGAGGGGGAGTATAAAAGAAAAAAGAAGAAAGATGAATATATCATTACCGATGATAGCATTTACAGAGACTGGTCCAGTGATTAGCTGATATTATTAGAGGAGAGTAGCTGAACTCTGCTATGGAGTCTTTATACTCACTAGGGATGAGCCGAACACCCCCCCGTTCGGCTCGCACCAGAACCCGCGAACGGACCTAAAGTCCGTGCGAGCTTTAGAGCCCTATTAGTTATAATGGATGCGAACGTTCGAAATTAAAAGTGCTCATTTTAAAGGCTAATATGCATGTTAATGTCATAAAAAGTGTTTGGGGACCTGGGTCCTGCCCCAGGGGACATGTATCAATGCAAAAATTTTTTTTAAAAACGGACGTTTTTTCAGGAGCAGTGATTTTAATAATGCTTAAATTGAAACAATAAAAGTGTAATATTCCTTTAAATTTCGTACCTGGGGGGTGTCTATAGTATGCCTGTGAAGGGGCGCATGTTTCCCGCGTTTAGAACTGTCTCTGCGCAAAGTGTCATTTTTGAAAGTAAAAAAGCTATTTAAAATCACTCGCGGCTAATGTTAATTCACGGCTCCCGTAACACAGAGAACAGTGATTCATTGAAACTCATTCATAAAAAAAAGTCATTGATAAAAAATAAAAAAAATGAAAAAAAAAAAAAGCGTAGGGGTCCCCCCAAATTCAATAACCAGGCCCTTCAGGTCTCGGATGGATATTAAGGGGGATCCCAGCCAAAAAAAAAATGGCGTAGGGTCCCCCTCAAAATCCATACCAGACCCTTGAGGTCTGGTATGGATTTTAAGGGGAACCCTAGCCAAAAAAAATGGCGTGGGGTCCCCCTCAAAATCCATACCAGACCCTTATCCGAGCACGCAACCTGGCAGGCCGCAGGAAAAGAGGGGGGGACGAGAGCGGCCCCCCCTCTCGCCTGAACCGTACCAGGCCACATGCCCTCAACATTGGGAGGATGCTTTGGGGGTCTAAGACCCCTAAAGCGCCTTGTCCCCATGTTGATGAGGACAAGGGCCTCTTCCCCACAACCGTGCCCGGTGGTTGTGGGGGTCTGCGGGCGGGGGGCTTATCGGAATCTGGAAGCCCCCTTTAACAAGGGGACCCCCAGATCCCGCCCCCCCCCTGTGTGAAATGGTAAGGGGGTACAAAAGTACCCTTACCATTTCACCAAAAAAGTGGCAAAAATGGTAAAAATGACAGGAGACAGTCTTTGACAATTCCTTTATTAAAATCTTCTTTCTTCTTTCTTCATCCTTCGGTTTCTTCATCTTCTCCTTCCTTCATCTTCTTCCATCTTCTTCTTCCATTTTCTTCTTCCTCCGATCCGCTTCTTCTTGCGCTGGTCTTCTCGTCCTTCTCGTCCGGCATCTTCTTCCGTCGGCGTCGGCGTCGGTGTCTTCTTGGGCCGCTCCGCGCAATGGGAGGCTCCCGCTGTGTGAGGCTCCGCTCCATCTGACAGGTCTTTTAAAACGGAGGGCACCTGGTGACCCCGCCCCCCTCTGACATCATGGGGAAAGCCATCATGGAATTCCCCATGACGTCTCTGTGCGTCAGAGGGGGCGGGGTCACCAGGTGCCCTCCATTATAAAAGACCTGTCAGACGGAGCGGAGCCTCACACAGCGGGAGCCTCCCATTGCGCGGAGCGGCCCAAGAAGACACCGACGCCGACGCCGACGCCGACGGAAGAAGATGCCGGACGAGAAGGACGAGAAGACCAGCGCAAGAAGAAGCGGATCGGAGGAAGAAGAAAATGGAAGAAGAAGAAGATGGAAGAAGATGAAGGAAGGAGAAGATGAAGAAACCGAAGGATGAAGAAAGAAGAAAGAAGATTTTAATAAAGGAATTGTCAAAGACTGTCTCCTGTCATTTTTACCATTTTTGCCACTTTTTTGGTGAAATGGTAGGGGAAAAGTACCCCCTTACCATTTCACACACGGGGGGGGGGGCGGGATCTGGGGGTCCCCTTGTTAAAGGGGGCTTCCAGATTCCGATAAGCCCCCCGCCCGCAGACCCCCACAACCACCGGGCACGGTTGTGGGGAAGAGGCCCTTGTCCTCATCAACATGGGGACAAGGTGCTTTAGGGGTCTTAGACCCCCAAAGCATCCTCCCAATGTTGAGGGCATGTGGCCTGGTACGGTTCAGGCGAGAGGGGGGGGCGCTCTCGTCCCCCCCTCTTTTCCTGCGGCCTGCCAGGTTGCGTGCTCGGATAAGGGTCTGGTATGGATTTTGAGGGGGACCCCACGCCATTTTTTTTGGCTAGGGTTCCCCTTAAAATCCATACCAGACCTCAAGGGTCTGGTATGGATTTTGAGGGGGACCCTACGCCATTTTTTTTTTTTTTTTTTGGCTGGGGTTCCCCTTAATATCCATCCCAGACCTGAAGGGCCTGGTTATTGAATTTGGGGGGACCCCTACGCTTTTTTTTTGTTTTTTATTAATGAATGACAGTTCTCTGTGTTACAGGAGCCATCAATTCATTAGCCGCGAGTGATTTTAAATAGCTTTTTTCCTGCAAAAATTACACTTTTTTGCAGGGAAAGTTCTAAGCACAGGAAACCTGCCCCCTTCACAGGCCACCTATAGACACCCCCCAGATGTGATACTGCAATGCTGTTCTAACAGCATGCACACACATATCCCCAGAAATAGAGCACATATTGTTGTCAGCAGTCAGCAGCACACTGACACGCTGACACTGACTGAAACATAATATGCGAGGCCGCCGCCGGCGCGGCGGCCTCTTATACCGTGGGGCGTGTACTAAAGCCTCTGAGCTATAATTGGCTACAGGCATCCTGCCTGTAGCCAATTATGGCTCTCCTCGCTGCCGGCGCTGTGATTGGCCAAGCATGCGGGGTCACAGTGCATGCTTGGCCAATCATCAGCCAGCATTGCACTGCGCGGGCCGCAATGCATTGCGGGGCCGCTCGCATCACACGAATTTGATGCGAGCGGCCCCAATAGTTCTGGGCTCGCTGAGCGAGCGAACACCCGGTGCTCGATTCGAACATGGGTTCGAATCGAACACCGGGCTCATCCTTAATACTCACATACACACATTCCTTTCTTAGGTGGTGATTCTTTTATTTTATATATATATATATATATATATATATATATATTTTTTTTTTTTTAAGAATATCAAAAGCTACAAAACCATATGGGAAACTGCGCTTGTGGAAAAAACAATAGTAGATTATGAAAAGCAAATTGCACGCTATGAGATATTTCACATAGCGCCAATGAATTGTCCACAATGTGCTGCGCTAATCATCAAAAAAACTTGAAAACAATGAATGGTTAAATAATAAACTCATTACATAGTGATATTATATGTGTCATAAGATGTAGAAAAAAATCTCAAACATGAAGAATAAATAAGTAAAAATGATGTAAAAAGTTCAAAATGAATTGTGTATATCTCAGACCAAGTGAGTCTGCACCACCATGCTGCCACACCAGAAGGCTTACTGAAAGTAAATAACCATCTATTTACAGAGAAGTCATATGACACATAATTAGCAGGTATCACCTGCAGATTTTGAGGATAAGCGACCACGAGGATGGAAATATGAAACATATAAACCTGGTAATAATCTCTCACCATCGATCATCATCCAAATTTTTAACCCATGTTAAAAAGACAAAAGAGGTAAGCACTCCCTATAGTGTGAAATCTGATCATTTATTAAAGTTAAGTAAATGCACTCACATGAGATAAGGAATAACAGCGATGTACAAAGAAATCTCAATCCAGAATGGCATGGGACACTTTGGGAATGTGGTGATGTCATGGCATTCGGTTCCAATCTATGTGTTTCATCAGAATCAACGTCATTAGGAGTATAGAGGCTGAGCCGGATCAACGTGAGAACTGGGAACACTTCAGACTCAGTGCCTTTATGAGTCCCACCTGAGGCTGTCTTAACTGGCCTCAGAAAGTAAAGATAATGCTTTATTGAACATGAATACCAAATACCTTCTGCTTTTGAAGCTATATGTGCTATATTTTCTATATCTAAACATAAAGGGGTCTATGTATATAAAAAAATAGCTTTGTGCATGTCTCAGACTATAAACACCAAAGGCAGCTAATGAGAAACTTGACTGCATACTACAAGACAGTACCAAAGAGAAAATAGGCAAATAAACAAGAACATAGAAAGTCAGATAAACTCTGACGTAAGCTGGCCATACACTAATGGGTTTTCAAACGTTCATACAAATATCTGGTTATCTGGATATGATATTTGAAAGTACTTTAACATTTCATTTGCCTTTAACATTCAATTTCAATTCCAATTCCAGAATGAAAACCCACATACATTGTTAGAAATTCATTTGTTTGAGAAACATTTTTCACCCTGCTCTTTCGAATTTTTTTGTCACTGAGGTCGAAAATGAACATCGATTTGACACCACCATTAGAAAATTTGAATGAACGTTAAATTGTAAAAGTTTGGACGACATATTTCTTGATTTCTCCATGATTTCTATTTAGAAACAGAAATCAGTACATCCAGATCATGTGAATTGATTTCAGAAGAGGGTTTTATTATAATTTCACAATGTATTTTTGTGATTAAACATAATAAGGGTTTTCTACTGAACATTGTCATTATTCTCATGTTTGACTTCAGCTTTAACAGGCACAAAGATTTTTACTTTTTTGTACATCTATGAGCATGCATGTCCACATGAGTGAATTTGGCTCTACTCAGTGGACAATTTCTGGGACATCGCTTATTATGGGCAGTCAATTAACAATTAGGTAATAAGCGCACATACTTGAGAGTTTACAGTTTAATTTGCTTTAAAAAAAAAAATCTGAATACAGTGAATGTATTTATATCAAAATGATAAAAATATGAGTATAAAAAATAAAAATATTTCCCCATACCATATTTTACAATAATGAATGATTAAAATAATTGTATATAATACTATAAAATAGCACACCTAAAGTTAAAAAATGTTTTTTTAATAAAATACAGTTGCAATCAATTTTAGTTTAAATTTCAATATCCAAGTTCAATATGGCAAAGCTTTTAAAATTGCATGTTTTCCATGTGAATACTCACATCCGCTAACCACCACTGGCTTGTCAGAGAACTTTTCTACAAACTAGAAAGAATATGCCCATGCATTAAACAGGATGCCAATTTCCTAAAAAACACTTACTGGTATTAATGTACCACAAAATGTAAATGTATTGTATAGTATATATAGTGTAGCAATTTGTGGTACGTGATGTGCCGTTACATATGCAGCATTTAGTGAAGATGTGTGCTGGTACAATGGTGGTCATTGGAGGTGTGCTGGTACAGTTGCAGTCATTGGCGAAGTGTTGATCATTGAATAAGTGTGCTGATTCAATGGTGGTCATTGAATAAGTGTACTGATTCAGTGGTGGCCATTGAATACGTGTACTGAGGCAGTGGTGGTCATTGGGGAAATCTTCTGGAACAGTGGTGGTCATTACAGAAGTGTGCTGATAGAATAGCAGCCATTGGAGAAGAGTGCTGTTGCAGAGGCAATGATTAGAGGAGATTTAATTTAGAAGTCTTGAATATTTCCTCTACTCTGTACTCAGGGATTCACATTCTATATATTTTGCATACAAATTATGACATGCATCCCCCTTATGCATGTCTATGCCCATTAGAGTAAATAAAGTTTTATTTCCATCATTGAAATTAGGTGATGTGGTGCTTTTTCACATAATTTACCATTTTGAAGGGTGCTTTATTAGATCTTATTTCTGTCAAATGTGGATCTGATTTCAGTATTCCAAATCTATTTACTTTCTGTAGAGCTATGCTAAATAAATATTAGAATGGGCAAGTGTAGTGATGCAGTGACAAAATGAATGGCAGAACTGTTTCATTGTGAATTGTGTGGGTATGAGATGTCCACTTGACTTCAGAACAAACTTCAGGGACACTTCTCCTATATACAGTCGTCTATATTCACCTCCAACTTCGTCCTCCAGCACACTCTTGCTTGGTTCCCAGATGTGTCACTCTAAAAGGATTTGTAGCAATGGCCCATTACAGACAGGGACTCCCAGCCCCTATACTTGTAGCATGTTGGAGTGACACAGCTAACAGATTTCCAGAATTTCCTCCCATGGTCACCGATCCCAGCACCACCTCTTCAGGCACTGACAGCCTGCCTGGCTGCAGCTGCCCCTTTCACTAGCCCTCCTGGCTAACTTCTCCACAGTCCTCCCAGTTTTTTATTTTTATTTATTATTTCTTTTTTTTTTGTGTTTGAACTGGATGGACTTGTGTCTTTTTTCGGCCTAGCTAACTATGTAATTATGTAACTATGTAACTGACACTCTCTCCACAGTCCTCCCAAACTGAATACACACCAGCCCACCCAACTGACTTGAAATGGCTGTCACGGATGTCGATCGCAAGGCAAGTACATATGCTGTATGTCATTGTCCGAGTGCCACGTGACCTGCCACGAGTGCCACGTGACCTGCCACGTGACCAAGTTGTGGATTGTCCACTTGCCACATCACCTGCCACAAGTTATGGGGTTCCAAGCACCAAGTGACCTCCAGATATGGGCGATATGTCAAGTAATTTTCTGCAGCAGAGAATGAAATTTTGCGACCCGACTTTGGGGCCACGTATCTCGGGCCACTTATAGCTAGAAACCCCAAATGTGGTATGCAAACACATTACAACTAGCACTACAATAACCCCATTTCTATCACCAAGTAACCCCGAGATACGTGGACCCAAATTTCGGGTCGCAAAATATTTTCCAAATTTGGAGATGTTGTAGTGCTAGTTCTACTGTATTTGCATACTAAATTTGGGGTTTCTAGCTATAAGTGGCCCCGAGATACGCAAAAAGCTTGTGGGTCTTGCTGGGAACTGGCCGCAGACCTGTGGGTCCTGCTGGCCACTGACCTGTGGGTCCTGCTGGCCACTAGCCTAGGGGGAACAGACGTCCCCAGTTTTCAGGGACAGTCCCTGGACTGATGACACTGTCCCAAGACCAAGTCTGTCCCTGTCTGTGCCTCGGAGGGGGAGCGCCAGATTTCACAGAGCGGGGATCTCCCACTTACCTGGCGGCCACTGTCATGCAAAGTCCCGCCTCCTGGACTGGCTCCTATGATAGACAGCACATTGATGACGTCCATCATAGGAGCCGGTCCAGGAGGTTGGACTTCGTATGACTTTGTGTAATACGGCTGCTCACCTCTCTAATCCCCATGCACTGAACAGACTGTGTTGATGGGCGCTGGTAAGGCTGAACTCATGGACACTGGTGAGTAGGGATGAGCCAAACAACCGCCCCCCCCCCCCGTTCGGTTCGCACCAGAACATGCGAACAGGCAAAAAATTTGTTCGAACACACGAACACTGTTAAAGTCTATGGGACACGAACATGAATAATCAAAAGTGCTAATTTTAAAGGCTTATATGCATGGTATTGTCATAAAAAGTGTTTGGGGACCTGGGTCCTGCCCCAAGGGACATGTTTCAATGCAAAAAAAGTTTTAAAAACGTTTGTTTTTTCGGGAGCAGTGATTTTAATAATGCTTAAAGTGAAACAATAAAAGTGTAATATTCCTTTAAATTTCGTCACATGTCCCGCATTGGACCGGTGTTCTGTCTATCAGAGGCGCTGGACCAAGAGGTGGGGCTATGTGACGGTGAGCCCCGAAAACACAGGAAATTCAAATGAAAGCTATTACAGCTCTCTGCTCGTTCGGACAGCTTGCCTCTCCTCATTTCCCCTGGCTGGGGGACCGTGCGGGCGGTGCTCGCCCCCTGCAGTATGCATTGCTCATCCTCCACAAGGGCCCCACTCGGCTGCGGGCCCCATAGTGCCTGCGTGGGTCGCTATGGCGGTAGTTCCGCCACTGTCATCACCTGTCTCCACACAACATTTCCAAGGAAATATGAAGGGAAACTTTAGAGGAAGAGGTAGAGGCAGGTTTAGAGGCAGAAATGGAAGAGGGATGAGTCGCCCTAGAAACAATGGATGTTTCAACTGCGGTGCCGAGGATCACTGGGTGAGTCAGTGTCCTCACCCCACCTCTCCACAGACTCCCAACTTCAACTCTGCCCCTAACCAGACACAACAGCCACAGGCATCCATCCAACAAGGTCCAACATTTCCAATCAAATGGGGAAATCAACAACAATGATGGGACCCGGAGGGTAGTGTCCCAGCTTTTCCTTTTGTCTCAAATGATTTCACTGACAGTCCAATGATTGTTATTTCAGTAAATGGGAGACCCCTTCCTTATCTCGTTGATAGTGGGGCCACTAGGAGCACTATTTGTGAAGATAAATTTCAAAGGCAAATGGGAACCAGCAGAACCCTCTTTGGGAATTAATGGGATACTGACAAAAACATATAGGACCTCACCCCTACCAACAGAAGATGATGAAGGTACACCATATGCACACACTCTTTTAGGATAATACCAAGGGGAGACTTGTTTGGGCCACTAGGAATCACAATTACAACCAACTCAAAAGGAGGTCTAGGCATTTCCTCAGATAAAATCACTATCGTAGCATGTAAACCAAGTTTATTGATGTTGTCAGAACAAAGTAGTGAAGAAGATTTTGAGGCTATAGACCCCCGGGTCTGGTCTGCAACAGATCTGGATGTAGGACTTATTTCATGCACACCATACAAGGTCACTCTCGAAGAAGGTGCATTTCCTATCTATCACAAACAATATCCACTCTCTAAGGAAAAGATGGATGGCAGAGTGCAAAGTTTCTGCAGGATGGGATCCTGGAAGAAATTATTTCTCCATACAACACACCTGTTAACCCTGTAAAGAAACCGGATGGCTCCTTTAGGTTTTGTACAGGACTTGAGGGTCATAAATTACCTCATAGTCCCAATAGCACCCATTGTACCTGATGTTCCATCACTCCTGTCCTCCATTCCAGCAACAGCCAAATGTTTTACTGTGATTGATTTAAAGAATGCTTTTTTATCCGTCCCTGTAGACGAGGAGACACGGCCACTTTTTGCTTTTACTATGTCGATTGACCAACACAATCGCCAGTTTACCTGGTGTAGAATGCCCCAGGGTTACATAGACTCACCTGTGGTCTATTCTAAAGTACTCCAAGCCACCCTCAGGCCTTGGACTGCCCCTCATGGCTCTGTACTGTTGCAATATGTTGATGATCTTTTGATTTGTAGTTCTTCAGAGGAGGACTGCCGAGCTGATAGCCTATCCTTATTGAAATGGTTACATGCATGTGGTCACAAGGTGTCTAAGAAAAAATTACAATGGTGTAAACAGGAGGTTGAGTACCTAGGGTTTGTGCTGTCTCCGGGAGTTAGTAAAGTCAGTCACAGTCACTAGTCGCTCTAGTGGGTCTGCCCCGCCCACTTACCAAGAAAGACATCCTCACTTTTCTTGGAATGATTGGTTACTGCCACCAATGGATACCTGACTGTTGTTTCTATGATAATATACTGAGACAAGCAACCCCCTCTGAAATGTCTGATATTGTAAAATGGTCTGATGAAATGTTAAATGCTTTTGCCATGTTGAAATGTGCATTGAATTTGGCAAAATGTTTCACTTGTTTGCCAGGGAAAATTGCAGAACCATGGCGGGAGTACTGGCCCAGGAACATGGTGGGAGACTGCACCCTGTAGCTTTTTTTACAAAGGTGGTTTCAGTACAGGTGCAAGGCATGCCTGCGTGTCTTAAGCCCCATACACACGGTTGTATTTTCGCATGGATTCTGTCCGATCGGACAATGTTGTTGAAAAATCAGACCGTGTGTATGCACCATCGGACAGTGTACGTCGTATTGTCCGACGGACAAAGTCCTATCTCCTGCTGGATAGATTTTTCCGACAACACGGTCCGATCACACCAAATCCGATCGTGTGTATGGTAGTCCGACCGGACAAAGTGCTACGCATGCTCAGATCACATTACAAGACCAAAGCTATTGGCTACTAGCCTCTACGTAGTCCCGTCGTAGGCAACACGTTCAGAATGATCGGATTTTCCGACAACTCTGTCCGACCGTGTGTACGCAAAACCAACATCAGACAAAGTATGACGGACATGGTCTGACGGACCTGGTCCTCGGATAATCCGCGCGTGTGTATGGGGCTTTAGAGCGCTGGCTTCTTGTGCAATGGTTGTGGAGATGGCAACACCATTTACCTTGGGTCATAACACCACCTTACATACTACACACAATGTCACCACACTCCTCAAAACTTTACATACTCAGAATATGTCAGCACAAAGATTGAGTGGGTATGAAGTCATCCTCCTGTCCAATCCAAACCTGAAAATAAAAAGTTCAAACATAAACTCTGGCCCAGCTCCAGTTTTGAATGCCTTATTAGGTCTTAAAGGAGAACAGGATGACTTACCACCACCTCCTGACTGTACACAATCATAACACCAGGACACTTCACCTAGAGAAGATATGCTTTCAGTACCAATCCCTACTGCACAAACAGTTTTTGTTGATGGCTCTTGCAGCAGACCAAGTAATAATGACTATCACGCGGGATATGCTGTGGTCCAACTGCTGGATACTGTCCTTAAGGCCAATCCAATACCCTATCAGTCTGCACAGGCTGCTGAATAGATAACATTAACCCGTGCATGCCAGCTGTTTGCAGGAAAAGAGGTAAACATTTACACTGATTCCAGATATGCTCATGGTGTGGTCTGGGACCATGGTGTAATATGGCTTTGCAGAGGATATGTGGCAGCAGATGGAAAGAGCATCTCACACTCTGACCTAGTCACAACATTACTAGATGCAATTCAATTGCCTTCAAAACTAGCTATCATGCACTGTAAGGCACATACAGGCCAAAATGACTGATATAGCCAAAGGGAATGCACTAGCTGACAAAATCGCCAAAGAAGCTGCATCTACACAAAAGGCAGACATTAAAATGCCCATGTTAACACCTCAGCCATGTTCCCTGAAAGAGACACATTGGCTCACGGAACTGCAGGCTTTTGCCACCCCTGATGATATTGCGCAATGGAACTGTGATGGAATGGTACAGAAGGATCCTAAAACAGGATTAATTTACAAAGAGGAGAAACTGTGTATTCCTGTTGCTAGCGCCCACCTGTTCATTGCACAATACCATGGATTGGGTCACAAGGGCTGGCAGGCCACATGTAAATGCCTAGATGCAGATTTTTTCATTGCAGGACTACCTAATCTAGTCAAAGCTTTTGTACGGAGATGTGTCACCTGCATTAGGAACAATCCAACAAACCCAAAGAAATCAAAGTATGAACATCTTGAGTACCCAACAACGCAGTTTACCCATTTACAGATAGACTTTACACATATGCCCAAAGAAGGAAAGAAGCAACAATACCTTTTGGTCATAGAGGACTTAATGTCATGCTGGCCAGAAATCTGTCACCAACAATGAAATCGCACAAACTGTGGTGAAGATCCTCAAACAGAAAATTATTCCTAGGTGGGTATGTTCATTAAAAATAAATTCAGACAATGGCCCAGGCTTCACCAGTAAAATATGCCAAGATCTCGTAAAAGTACTAAAAATAGACTGGAAATTTCACCTCCCCTACCATCCACAGAGTTCAGGGATTGTAGAAAGAATGAATAGAACAATTAAAGACAGGATAAGAAAAGCTACGGGTGGGAATTTTGGCAAATGGAGAAAAGTTCTCCCAGCTGTATTAGCTGAAATCAGAATGACCCCTCACAGTGTGACGGGTTATTCCCCCTTTGAGGTACTCATGGGTAGGCTATTCCCTACACCATGGGCTAATCATCCTTTGATGGTGGAGGAAGGTGATTTGGAACAAATACAGGAGGACTATGTAAAAAAAAAATATTGAAACTCTTGATATTGTTGAAAGAAGAGTAGCTCGCACCTCTCCATCTTCACAGGTACCATGGAAATGGAAAAACCGCGCTCGGTGAAATTGGAGAGGGAAAAGGGAAAGGGAGGGGATGAAAAAAAAGGGGATAAGGGGAAAGGGAAGGAAATTAGGAGGGACCCTAACCCAGAAAAAGGCTGCTGCTGAAAAGTGGGATACTCACACCAAAAGCAAATGGATAATACATAAAGCTGCGCCAATATAAACAAAAAAGTTAAAACAATAAATGAAAAGGAAATCAATATAAAATTCAATATAAAACAAATGTCCCATCAGAAATGACCGTGAGAAATTACATAAATTATTTTGAACAGTCTAGGCTTTTAGTCTTAATAGTCCAATTTGAGATGATTCTTAACACCAGAAAATGAGATTGGCGTATAGCTGGTAGAAATAGCTTGTTCAAAAAGGAGAAGACACCTCAGTGACAGTTCTATAATTTTCACGCTGTGACATGCAGAGGAAATAGTTGCATCCCGACCACCTATTTGGTTGGAGGCTTACCAGATGGCTATAAGTTTAGGGCACTGTAAACAGAAGCCTGTAGTTGTCCCCGTGGGCGAAAGCTGGTCGGGATGCAACTATTTCCTCTGTATGTCACAGCGTGAAAATTATAGAACTGTCACTGAGGTGTCTTCTCCTTTTTGAACAAGCTATTTCTACCAGCTATACGCCAATCTCATTTTCTGGTGTTAAGAATCATCTCAAATTGGACTATTAAGACTAAAAGCCTAGACTGTTCAAAATAATTTATGTAATTTCTCACGGTCATTTCTGATGGGACATTTGTTTTATATTGAATTTTATATTGATTTCCTTTTCATTTATTGTTTTAACTTCACAGGTACCAACCCACCCATTCCAGGACGGTGATCAAGTTGTGGTCCAGAGGCTGCAGAAAGGTTGAAAGCCACAAGAGGTTCCATTCGGACCATTGACCAAAGTGGTAGCCGTCACCAGGAGCGCTATCCTTACCGAGGAAAGTCCTACCTGGATCCATGCCAGCAGGATAAAGAAGGTTGATCTAAGCCCAGGAATTAAAGAAAGGCTAAAAAGAGACAAAGCAGGTGTTTTAAGTTCTCAAAAGACAAGCACAGAAATAAAGGACAGTGATGTCGCTCATTTCACCACAGACTTCTGGAAAGGCCTTGTGCCTTCTAGTGATGTTTCTACTTCTGATCTTTGTCCCAGTGTGGATAATAACTAACTGTATCTATCATCCTGATGACTTAGGAGCCTTGAAACATGTGCTAAATATATAGCTATAGATAAAATATGCGGTAAAAGCAAAGTACACACCAACCATACTGACTTTCACCCCAGAAATCACAGTAAAAGAGATGTCTCTAATGAATTGATCAAAGAAACATTTTTTTCTGGAAAATGTTACTGTTAAAATTTAAATATGCTTATGCTAAAAAGTCAGGATATGAAAAATGCTGGATTTGTAGTAAGTTACACCCAGAAACTGCTAAGATCCCACTTTTAGCTGTCCCTCTAATCCTCAAGTCATTATTGAAAAATACTCTAGTCTTAAGTATTAAGAATGTCTCGGAACCCATTTTCTAGTTTGGGGTTAGGTGGAATGTTTTCATGGTTAAAGGACATAGCGATCATGATTATCATAGTACTATTGTTAGGATTTGATAGGCTATCTGATTTTCAAGCTTATTTTGCTTTGTATTAGCAAATGTACTACACCAGACTAACCTTCTCACGCATATACACAACATCTGCAGCTTTATGTAAATGAACACAACAAACGTAGAAAGAACCGTAGATTTCAGGAGGTTGTGGATCTGTAGAAAGTCAACCACTGCCTTGCTAAAAAGCTGAGGATAAAGGTGATGGACTGGCCAAGCATGTCTCCAGACCTAAACCCTATTGAGCATATGTGGGGCATCCTCAAATGGAAGGTGGAGGACCGAAAGCTCTCTAACATCCACCAGCTCCTTGATGTTGTCATGGAGGAGTGGAAGAAGACTCCAGTGGCAACCTGTGAAGCTCTGGTGAACTCTATGCCCAAGAGAGTTAAGGCAGTGCTGGAAAATAATGGTGGCCACACAAAATATTGACGCTTTGGGCCCAATTTGGACATTTTCACTTAGGCCCCTTTCACACCTAAGCGTTTTTCAGGCGCTACAGCGCTAAACATAGCGCCTGTATAGCGCCTGAAAAAAGCGTGTCCTTTCACTCCAGTGTGAAAGCCGGAGGGCTTTCACACTGGAGCGGTGTGCTAGCAGGATGGTAAAAAAAAGTCCTGCTAGCAGCATCTTTAGAGCGGTGAAGGAGCGGTATTCACCGCTCCTATACCGCTCCTACCCATTTAAATCATTTAAATCAATGGGACAGCGCGGCAATACCGTGGCAATGCCGCCAGCAAATCGCCGCTGCAGCTAAAACGATGGTAAAGCAGCGCTAAAATATAGCGCTGCTTTACCGCCGACGCCCGCACTGCCCCAGTGTGAAAGGGGCCTTAGGGGTGCACTCAATTTTGTTGCCAGCTGTTTGGACATTAATGGCTGTGTGTTGAGTTATTTTGAGGGGACAGCAAATTTACACTGTTATACAAGCTATACACTCACTACTTTACATTGTAGCAAAGTGTAATTTCTTCAGTGTTGTCACATGAAAAGATATAATAAAATATTTTTTTAAATGTGGGGGGTGTACTCACTTTTGTGAGATACTGTATCTGAAATTGCACCATACATCGATCCGAGGTCTGAGAGGTTTAAGGGACCACCCTAGACACGGGATTTACCCTAACAAACGTCATGAATAATTGTGCTATTACTATGACTATCATACATGACAGCTTCCCACTGTCGAAGGCTGTTAAGAATGTTAACCAGTGACATCACTGGCCACATTCACTTACATAGCCAGGAAAAAAATCCCCAGCCATGCCCATATTTGGTCAGTGATGTCCCCAACCCTGCCCCTTGTATGTAAACCTAATGATAGCTCCAGAGAGCTGTCATTAGCGTGTCAGTGCAGCACACGTACATTAGCATATTAACAGTTTTTTTTTATTTTTTTTGGCAATTGGTAGGTGACAATCAAAGGCAACATTCATTGAGATCGATGCTGGATTTACAATGCTGGATTTTTTTCAAAATAAAGTAAAAATTGGGGTATGTTTATTAACAGCTGTTTTTTTTGTGTGTGAATGAGTAGGGGTCATATATATCCCTTACTCATTCATGTAGGAGGGCCAGATATCTAGAGTCCTCCTTATCTTAAAAGGGGCTTCCAGATTCTGATAAGCTCCCCTCCCACACCCCCACAACCATTAAGACAAAAGGCCCTTGTCTTCATCAACTGGGGCCCTCCCCATAGTGAAGGTCTGGAATGGCTTAGGAGGTGGGGGAGCAGCACAGCTGGCCTGCCAGGCTGCATGATGAGATTAAAAGTCTGGGGGGGGGGGGGGGCTTTTTTATATTGCTCAGGATTCTCTCTTAAATTTTATACCAGATCCGAAGAGTCTGGTATGGATCCTGGTGAGAACTGCATGTCCTTTTTTAAACCATTCTTTTTGTGGGGGCCTCCTAAAATCTATACCAGATCCAAAGGGTCTGGAATTGGTTTTAAGGAGGACCCCATATTGAGCCGTATATCTTTTATTTTGTTTTTAAATCAAATAATTTTTTCTTTTTTGTAATACATATAATCAAAATATATCAGATTGAGCCGTATATCTCACACTGCAAATATACAGTTATGGGGCTGTAGGCACAGTAAGTACTATTTTTCAGGATGAATTCAGGACATTTTTTATTTATAAATGTTCCCACATTTAATGTATTTTTACTTTTCAAGCTTAGTTCTGCTTTAGCCTGATTGTCGAGCCAATTAGCCAATGATTACTACTTTTATTGTTTAAATGGCTTTACTTTAAATGGAAAAAACACTTGTCAGGCACCTAATACGATTCCATTAAAACCCATTCATTATATTGAAATATTAAATAACGGTTTTGTTTGACCTTTTCACTTCTCATATTATAACTCTTATTTTCTATCTTTAGCTAATTTTAATAATCTTTAAAGTACTCAGAAACCAAACCTCCAAAGTGCTGAAATGCTCAGGATACGTGGTAAATTATTGCAAAGTTAATTAAGTTGTGTCTTACATAGTAAAGACATCTTTGTCACGTTTTATTTTTTTCAGTCCTTTTAAACTCATTAACTGCTGCCTTCTCAGTTTCTAATTATACAATTGTAATTGTTAATGTATGTCATCAGAACATACTGAACTTTTTCAAAGGAAAACAGCTTTAGCCGTCTATTATATGTATTTACTCAACGAAACCTGCTTATTTAAGGTAAAACTGTACTGGCCACCTCTTGTAAAAATACTACTTAGCCGGCTGTCATGCTGATGGAATGGCTTTAGTGTCTCTATGCCCTTGACTCAGAACAAGTATGCAGATTTCAAGCATGTACCATAAGTGTGCAATCTAACTTGGTTGAACTGCATAGTTGTTTTGGAACAGTGGCTCAAGGTATTAAAGCTAGAGAAAGCCAGGCATTTGGCATTTTCAGAAGCAGATCGCTTTCTCTCTCAGTACATAATATATTGGAGAGCAACAAGAAAATATAACCAGACAGGTTAGGGTGAAGTGGGCTAAAAGTTACCATAAACTCTCCACGGAACCAGCGTGAAGCACAGTAGATTGCCGTGGTTGTATTAAAGCAGAAATAAACTGTATATGAGCACCACAAACTGAAAATACTATTTAAAGTGATATTAGAAAAAAAACAACCATGTCATGCTTACCTGCTCTGTGTAACGGTTTTGCACAGAGCAGTCCTGATCCTCTTCTTCTCTGGTCCCTGACCAGTGCCCCCAATAGCAAGCCGCTTGCTTTAGGGACACTGGTGCGCATGCCTCCCAACATTTAGAGACTGGAACAAGGAACACCTATTGGCAAAAGTATATAGGCATTGGACACACCCCTGTCATGCCCCCTAAAGGGAAATTGTATGAAAAATATGATTAATTAAACCCACAAGTGCTTTTTTTTTTAACCACTACTACTCCTTTATACTGGCTTTTAAAAATACCAAATGCAGAAATTTAGAAATTGGATGAAAGGTTTACCACTTGGAAACACTTTTTGAAAGATAAAAAGTGCATTTTATATAGTTTTACAGATCAGGCCAAGATTAGGGACAAATAAGAAGGAAAGAGGGACTTTGTTCCAAATTAGAGACAGTCCTTCTAAATCAGGGACAGTTAGGAACTATGCTGGTGCAGGCTTGCTCCCAAACCCCGCTGTATGCATCCATAAGACGCATAGAGCCGCGGCTTGGCTCGGCCCCACCCCCTGCTCTCTCCTCATTTGATTCTTCTAGATTTGATTAGATAATCTAGTTATTTAGTTTAGTTAAATTCAGTTGATTCGTTCAATTCGTATTCGGAATTCGTATTCTGAATTTTTTGAATTTTCTTTAATTTTAATTTTTTTTTTTTTGATTTGAAACGTTCAAAACAATAAATTTTGAATTGGTCGACTCAAAAACTTTAGATTTATTTATTTATTTTATTCAAATGTGGCAAAGTGAACAAACAAAAAAAAAATCTTTATCACATGATTACAATGACTCTTTAAATAACCATTGACTTAACTAATACAGCATTATTTTGGAATGCTACTCTAATAACACACACAGTCTTTGGTTTCAGAAATATGCGTTCAGTTAGAATTCGACTGGAGTTCAATGTAAAATTTGAATCAAATTTTAGTCCGAATTTAATTTCGATATTCGGAGCATTGGGTAAAATTTGTTTATATTGTAATTCGGATATTCTGATATATCTGAATCTCTGAATAACAAAAACATTTTCAGAATATTAATTCGGAAATGAAATGAACCATACATGTCTACTGCTCACGGAGCTCTAAAAACTGAGTGATCAGCGATGTTCAATCGATTGGTTCTCAGTGCAGAGGCGCCAGGGGGACCGAGGTAAGTATGATTAAAAAAAAAAATTCCTTTACTTCTCTTTTAAAAGAGTATAAACAGTAGAACTAGTATAGCGGCAATCACCTACCTAATGAAAATTGAATTTGTAACTTGTGAATATGTAACCTGTGTGTATCTGGCTCTGATACTAGGCAGTGCCTCACCAGCCTCTGACCTCACCACACGTCTCTGGGGTGGAATAGAGGCACAGATGTGATTATTGCTTACATGTTATGTAGACATTCTTATACTAAAATGCCTATGGATATCTTAGCACTTTCATATGTGTTTATAACAGCAGTTGAGTGTTCCTTTTTGAGTGTTCATGCAGCAAAGCTTTATCTTCTCCTGTATTGCCTGAAGCTTTTATAGATACATAAAATAACACTTTTCTAACAGGGTTTTACCCACATTAATCTACAGATTGACCTAACATGATCCCTAGAGTGTAACTATTATCATGAGCAAGATGATTAGCTATTTACCACTTCTATTGATCTAATCTTCTCAGTCATGTAGTATAAAAACATGTTAATCAAGGGTTCTGGAGATGGAAGCTTCAGTAAATTCATGCTAATAATAGATTTTTAAATTGTGTTAATCTGAGAATAAGCTATATATTTTAAATGACCATGCTATAGAGAATAATGTAATGAAATAACTGATCAGATTTTTTTTTTATGGGCAGCGCATGAATACAGTCTATAAGTAGAGGGGGTTAGTACTGCCCTGCAGAATTTCTGTGGGACTGATTTAAGTCATCGCTTAGTACTGACAAAAAAATGCTGAGCATAAGTTTTAGCATGGTATACGTTCACTTCCCTAACATAGGGACAGACCACGGGACATGCCTTGATAGATAGAGATGTGTGGATAAATCTGAAAATGTTCATTTATCTACATAAATATGGCAATAATCTTCAAATTACAGGTTAGGTTGCCAACTCCTTCCTTTAAAGTAAACCGTTCGTAAGAGAAATAGGGGGGCTGTCATTGATGGCAAACACTCGTTGCCTGACTTACATGCTGCCTCTCTTGCTTCAGTGCTTTCAAAGTCACTTTTCTGAAACAAATATGCATAGCAGCAAAGTAAGTTTGGTATTTACATGCATATTCTCGATTAATGACTCAAAGTACTAAAGCCAGAGGGCCAGTTTACATAGGTGAGAACTTGACAGCTTTTGGCCAAAGCTGACAACTATTCATTATGATTACACAAACTCTGGCCACTTTGCTTCAAACATCAGCACACCTTCGGTTGTCTGATGTCAGCATCACTCTGATTACTCTCATCACATTCTGTTGATTGACGTCAGCATCACTCTGAAGTCAGAGCAGGGACTGCTAGTGGACTAAGGCAGCATAGGGCAGTGTTTTTCAATCATTTTCCTGTGGGGCTGTCCTATTAAATAGTTTTTTTAACCAGGGTGCCAAGGCACCTTGGGGTGCCTTGAGGTTTCTTCAGGGGTGCCTTGGCAAAATGCCTAAAAATTGTCCACAAATTGTATACAAGCCGCAGTGTGGATAAAGCTGCCTTTTAGTTACACAAAGCCAAGGTTTGTGCACCATTACAACCTTCTAGACACTGGCATCCAAACGACTAATGGCATCACCAAGTTGATAAGGAGGATGTCAGTCGCCTGCATAGCATCCTTGTTTGACCCTCCCCTGCCCCTCTCCATAACCATTGAGTGAGGGAGAAGAGATTATTGGAATACTAGTCAATACCAGTTTGCAAAAGTGTATTTGCTTTGAAAGAATAAATCACCTTTAAAGTTGGGTGTCCTACTTGTGTGGCTGTTGCTGTGTTATGCAAAACTATTAGAATAGTATTTACATTTTAGAATAGGGTGCCTCAAGACTGTCCATATCTTTTAAAGGGTGCCTTGACTGAAAAACACTGCTATAGAATTCAGGACACTCTGCAGGGTGGCTGCAGGTACTCTTTGCTGGAGCACTAAGCATTTCAGCAATGGGCACTGCTCCAGCCAACATCTCAGAAGTCATTTCAGATCAATACTTCCCCTGACACAGAGCAGCTACAAACATCTAGTCAGCACTGGCACCCATTCTTGCTCTCCCCCTGCCATGTGATCAATTTTTACCAAGGGAGAGCAATAAGTTTGACTTCCCAGTGGTTGCCCATACTGACCAAAGGTTTGAAAAGTAAGTGGAAGTGGTACACAGTACCCTGCAACTGTATCTCCCCTACAGTGTTACGCTGCTCACCCCGCCACAGGAAAACACTAAACGTCAGACGGTAATCAGAGTGTCTTCCAATCTTGTGTGAAAGCTTTGACATAATAGGTACATGCAGGCTGGATATTGTATTCACAAAATTATGAAACTGCTGACTGAAAATGGCAGTGTGCCTCTATTTGAAACTGCAATTGTCAGATACAATTACAGCATTGTCAGATTACAATTACAACAATTACAGCAATTACATACAATAACTTAAAAAACATGACTTTTATTAAAAAGTATACAAAATATAAACTTTATATGCTCTTAAAAATATATTTATACCAGTTATGTGGGTATGCAAATTAGCCATAGAGTTTTAGTCAATTTAGGAGAGTACATTTTCCAAGGCCTGATGGTCTGATCTCCAAGGCTTAAACTGGGAGGGAATGTTGTCATAAAATAATATATAACATAAATTGGAATGTTCCAAATTGACTGTATGCTAAATTACTGCCACATGGCCAAAAGTTTTAAAAGGTTAAAAGGAAAACCTATATGGTCTATGTCCAAAGTAAAAAAAAAAAAAAAGTAATAAAAAATAAGAAAAGGGCATTTAAAAAATATAAAAATGAAAGAACATTATCGACATGTGAAAGTTACAAGAATATAACAAATATGTAAAAAGGAAATCAAGGCAGCAAAATTAAAACACAAACCACCCAAAACTCTTTAAATATATTTATAGTAGGTTAGGTCTAAGCATGTAGATAACTCAGAACTGGTGACCGAGGACAAAGAATTCAAATTTATTAAATACTTTCTTCAGCTCTGTGTATGCAAAGATAAATGGGGGCGCTCAAATCCAAAATGGGGATAGGATTGACACAACCCCAAAAGAACCTTAATGGCTAAAAACATTTAGACAAGAAAATGTGAATAAAGCACCTGGACCAGATGGCTTACACTGAAATAGTCCTCAAAGATGTGAGCTCTGTTATCACAAAGCCATTGTTTCTAATTTTTAGAGACTCTATAATAATAGGTATGCATGTGGTGCTTAAAGGATAAGTAGGGCCAAAGCTTTTTTGCTCATTTTGCATTCCTGTGACCAGTATTCAGCCGACAGCAGGCTAAAGCCTGCTGTTGGCTGACATCACTAAGCCGATCCAGGCTCTGAGGGGACCCAGACTTTAAAGTAGAGATCCACCCAGATACCTGACTGCCAGCTTGCTCAGCCTCTCAGCATACCACTGAGAGCCTGAACCAACTGCTCCTGCCCCCTGCACAGCACCAATTGGATTAATGCAGCATCCACCTAGGTATGTAAATATATATTTTTCTTTTAAATCTGAAACTTCTCTTTTAAATTTAAAAAGAGATCAAAGTCATTTCCAAGTAACTATCTTCTCAACTTGATAAAACTCTCCACTATGTTCAAGTTTGATAAAAGACAACATAGAAGATTTTTAAAAAAAAATAATATCATAAGAATAAGCAACAAATCTGATTTAATTTTATGAGGCAATAAGCAAAAATTTAGACAAAGGAGTGGCTGTGGAAATAGTATATTTGGACTTTATAAAATCATTTGATGCAGTTTCCGACACACAACTAACTTAAAGTCTACAGGCTTGGAAAATTTGTCTGTAGTCTGTAAATGGATAGGAAACTCTGAATGGTCTAAGGTTATCAGTGGTAAATCATAGGTTTAGTGTTGGGTCCCTTACTTTTTTAAAATCAAATTAAAATTAGATTTTAAAAATTAAGTATTCAAAACATTTTTAAAATAAATACATTTTAAAGTGGTAATAAACCGCCAGGGATTTTTTTTTAACCTGTGAGGCAAAGTTATAATGTGCTAATATGTAATGCATACTAAGGTATTTTGGCAGTAGAAATGTCCCATCTCAATTCATACCCATTTACCAGTATCTTTTATCTGTATAAGGCCTATGTACACTACTGCTGGTAAACTGACATTTAGGAGCAGTTGGGCGTTTTTTTCAGCTGCCCCTGAACTCCCCTCTGTTATCTTATCAGTACATGTACACATGGTCGTTTATAGTCATTTCTAGACAGTTGAATTCAGAAGCATTTTTTGGAAAGCAAAAAAAATGCATTCAGGACGGATGTTCAGAGGCATTTGAAACGCCAAATGCCTGTAAACGCATGTAAACACGATAACTTGAGTTTAGCCGCAGTTCGTTTACAGGCGACAGGTGACTAAATGCAAATGTAGCTCTTACCCCTGAAGGAGCTGCTGGTATTTGATTGGGCCTGTACTCTGCTAATTCCACCCCCAATGATTTGGCTCAACCCGCTTGACACAGCTGTGTAACAGTGTTGGTGCGAAAATCCAATAACAAAAGACCATTGAATAGTCACAGATTATATTCACTTTACCTGTGTTGTCACCTAGGTATACACTGCTACACCTGTTTGGAGAATGAACAAGCCTCACAACAGATTGTATTAAACCAAAAGATAAGTTTACTAGAACAGGTTCAAACATCAAACACAAGAACCGTTATTGGTATACAATACTGAAGCAAATAGTTGTGAATGGCTATCACATGAGAGCTACCAGTATTGCTCCCGTAGGCGTGTCTCCAAGTGGGACTAATGCTCAGGTGACAACCTTAGCACTGGACACCTTCCCACTTCCAGCACACTGTGCAGACACTATAAGATCTGTAATGTGCTACACAGTATTTGAACAGAATGATAAGACAGTATAATTACTCAATATTCCCCCTACAGTCTCTAGTAGGTAATAGCAAAACTGTATGGCCTTACAGTAAAGAATATAGTCTCTTATCTTCTTTTCTTCAGCTAGCCATTTATACTGCAGTACTTATAATCCGCAGGATTTCCAATCAGTAAAGCAGTGCAGGATAATATAAAGCAGTAACTTCGATTGTGCAAAGTATTTGTGATTCCCTTCTCTGGGAATGTAATTCCAGCGGCAGTCACTTGGTAATAGAATCAGGCTTGAGGCCTATGCAAGTGTAACTCTATTGAACTGAACTGTTCCGTGGGACTACCGGTCCCAGCAACACTATGCGAACAGTCTAACTGTGTGAAGTGCGACACAAGACCTCTGGGCAACAGCCCTCTCACCACACCAGGCCTGAAAAGTTGGATGCCTCCGCTCCACACGATCTCAGTCAGGGGCGTAACTAGAAATCCCAGGGCCCCATAGCAAAATGTTGTTTGGGCCCCCCCCCCAAAAAAAAAAATTGAACTGTGCAAAACAGATGACACTCTGACTCCCACTCCCTTCCTACCTCTTGTCCAGACTCCAGAGCCTCCTCATGTGCCGAAAACGATCTCCCTTCACAGCTGCGCTCGAACGTTCTGCCAGCCAGCGGAGTGCTTCCTTACATCTTAGGTGTCACTGTCCCCAGCCAGCGGAGTGCTTCCTTACATCTCAGGTATCCCCAGCCAGCAGAGTGCCTCCTTACATCTCAGGTCCCCAGCCAGCGGAGTGCCTCCTAACATCTCAGGTGTCCCCAGCCCGCAGAGTGCCTCCTTACATCTCAGGTCCCCAGCCAGCGGAGTGCCTCCTTACATCTCAGGTGTCCCCAGCCAGCAGAGTGCCTCCTTACATCTCAGGTCCCCAGCCAGCGGAGTGCCTCCTTACATCTCAGGTGTCCCCAGCCAGCGGAGTGCCTCCTTACATCTCAGGTCCCCAGCCAGCGGAGTGCTTCCTTACATCTCAGGTGTCCCCAGCCAGCGGAGTGCCTCCTTAAATCTGAGGTCCCCAGCCAGCGGAGTGCCTCCTTACATCTCAGGTCCCCAGCCAGCGGAGTGCTTCCTTACATCTCAGGTCCCCAGCCAGCGGAGTGCCTCCTTACATCTCAGGTGTCCCCAGCCAGCGGTGTGCCTCCTTACATCTCAGGTGTCCCCAGCCAGCGGAGTGCCTCCTTACATCTCAGGTGTCCCCAGCCAGCAGAGTGCCTCCTTACATCTCAGGTGTCCCCAGCCAGCGGAGTTCTTCCTTACATCTCAGGTGTCCCCAGCCAGTGGAGTGCCTCCTTACATCTCAGGTGTCTCCAGCCAGCGGAGTGCCTCCTTACATCTCAGGTGTCCCCAGCCAGCGGAGTGCTTCCTTACATCTCAGGTGTCCCCAGCCAGCGGAGTGCTTCCTTACATTTCAGGTGTCCCCAGCCAGCGGAGTGCCTCCTTACATCTCAGGTGTCCCCAGCCAGCGGAGTGCCTCCTTACATCTCAGGTGTCCCCAGCCAGTGGAGTGCTTCCTTACATTTCAGGTGCCCCCCTACCCCCCATGGGCCCCATTGGAGCCCTTCTATATCCTAACTGCAGTGTCTCCAAGGGGGGAACAAAATAGAGGCGGAGCCGGCCGGCTACAATAGAAATTGAGCTGCGGCACCGCCCACTCCCCACCCCTTGGATGACAGACAGACCAGGGGCGGGGGGTGGGCGGCGCCACAGCTCTATTTCTACTGTAGCTAGGCAGGCTCCCTGTCTAACTCCTCTGGTCTTCGGAAAAATGGCGGCTGGCGTAGACATAATCTCCCCCGGCCGCGGACCTCTAGCGGCGGCGGCAGCGGCGGCAGCAGGGAAAAAGTCATATTTATTGTCAACTAGGATGGGGCCCTACTAGGCTGCGGGCCCCATAGCAAATGCGTGGGTCGCTATGGCGGTAGTTCCGCCACTGATCTCAGTCTGTTTGCTGCGGCCCCCCGCCGTCACGCTGCTCCCTTTCACTAGATGCCCGGGAGTCCTCAGTTACCTCCGTAAAGGGTCTCTGGATCCTTCCCGATCCGACCACACTGCTGGTCCAGCATGCTGTGGTGTAAAGCCCTCCTCTGGCTTCAAGTCTGCTCCGCATGATGTAGGCCGCGACTCTGTGGGACACAAACACCCACAGAGCCCTGAAAGCAGGCCAATGGTCCCAGGAACAAGAGAAAGAAGATGGCCGTGCAGGGCCTTTTATTACCTACCCAGCATGCAGTTCAACCACTCAGTGTTAATGGGTAAGTGAGTGGGCATCATGGCTGGTGAGTCCTTTTGCAAAGAAAAAACGATTACCGTATATACTCGAGTATAAGCCAAGTTTTTCAGCACATTTTTTTGTGCTGAAAGTGCCCCCCTCGGCTTATACTCGAGTCAAGCACTTTTCTGCAGCAAAAAAAAAAATTTCCGACCCGACTTTGGAGCCCCGTATCTCGGGGCCACTTGGGTCTAGGAGTCCCAAATTTGGTGTGCCAACCCAGTGGACCTAGCACTATAACATATCCAACATGGAGTTCCTAGCACTAAGTGGCCCCAAGATACGGGGCCCAAAGTCGGTTCGGAAAATGTCATTCTCTGCTGCAGAAAAGTCCATATCTCGGGGACACTTGGAGCTAGGAACCCCAAATTTGGAATTCAAACCCAGTTTAACTAGCACTATAACATATCCAAAGATGGGGTTCCTAGCACTAAGTGGCCCCGAGATACAGGGCCCCAAAGTCGGTTCAGAAAATGTCATTCTCTGCTGCAGAAAAGTGCTTGAGATTTTCTGACCCGAATTTGGGGCCACATATCTCGGGGACACTTGGTGCTAGGAACCCCAAATGTTGTATTCCAACCCAGTGGAATTAGCACTACAACATATCTAAAGATGGGGTTCCTAGCACTAAGTGACCCTGAGATACAGGGCCCCAAATCGGTCAACTGTGTCCATCTGCATGGGCACAGTGAGGCTGCAAATGGGCATCGTTGACCCTCTTTTTTACTTACAGTAGCTGCGCATTTCTCACCCTAGGCTTATACTCGAGTCAATACGTTTTCCCAGTTGTTTGTGGTAAAATTAGGTGCCTCGGCTTATATTCGGGTCGGCCTATACTCGAGTATATACGGTAAGTCACTTCCTGTTAGGCCTTCCTAATGCTCTTGAAATGGGAAACAAAGTCTATTTCACGTTTATACCACCAGATTGAGCCAAATACCAATTTATAGTATTGTCCATTGTTTAGCATTACATAGCATTAGAAGGCAAAAATACCAGCGCTACACAAACGTGGCATGTAAACGTTTTTAAACGTCGGTTACTATCTGTCAAGTTAAATCATTCAGGAGAGGTTTTAAAATGTCCCGTGTACATTAAGCCTAAAGGTTCATATAACTAAATAAAGAAAAGGCGGAGGGGAATTCAAAGGGTCCCTATTTATAAATGCCATTTGTGAGTAGGTACAGCGTGTTGGGGCAGCAGTAAAAACTAAAGCTATGTACACATGATAGGATTTTCCGACAACAAAAAACGCAGATTTTTTTCCAAAGGATGTTGGCTCCAACTTGTCTTGCATACACACAGTCACACAAATGTTGTCGGAAATTCCGAACGTCAAGAATGCGGTGAGGTACAAGACATACGATGAGCCGAGAAAAATGAAGTTCAATAGTCAGTGTGGCTCTTCTGCTTGATTCCAAGCATGCGTGGACTTTTGTGTGTCGGAATTGTGTGCACACGCTCCGAATTTCCGACAAGTCTTGTTTTCGGAAAATTTGAGAACCTGCTCTCAAACATTTGTTGGCGGAAATTCCGACAACAAATGTTCTATGGAGAATACACAGGGTCAGACTTTCCGACAACAAGCTCACATCCAACATTTGTTGTTGGAAAACCCTATCGTGTGTACGGACCATAAGGGTCCAGTTGGAGGAAACAGAACTGTATTAAAATGGAAAAGTTCAGTAATGCACAGCAAACACGAAAAAACAACCTGACCAGCACACTCACAGGATGCACAGCAATGAGTAGTAGCAGTAGATATCAGGTGTGCCAACAGCGTCTGTCTCGAGGAGCAGAGTACGGCCTGGCCAGTCCTTACCCATGTGGGGAGGATTCCAGGAAGGATGGTGTGTCCCTGCACTTTCCCTACTCGTCTGGAACCTCTCTCTGACACCAAGCACTATCCCTGGCAGACAGATGACCTGTCTCTACTCTAGCCACACGTGAAATGCGTGCCAAACCAGGATTTCAGGGTCTTGAATAGGCTCTAAACAAAAACACCACAGAAGATATAGCACCTACTCAAGCTACCAAAAAGTTTTATTAATGGGCATATATAGTAATACAAAAAACACTTAAATGAGTGTATATCCTCTATGGGAATTTAAATTGGGTTGCCAGCACTAATGAGTAGAAGAGTAATAAAGTATTTGTTTAAAATTGTATTTATTAACAGAACGCAAACTATAACATTAAACATCTAAAATTGATGTATGTTGGAAGTACATGATATATACATAGAACCACTTGTTGACCAACTCTATCAAACTTGATTGGTATAACAGAGATAAACCATAACCCAACGTTTCGAGGTATATTGAGAATTGACCTCTTCTTCAGGGGTGTTTTATTCTGGTCACTTCAAGTGAGTCGTGTATATAAACAGTGAACTTGTTATAACATCCAATGGAGAAATCGATCTGCCGCAGCTCCACAGGGAACATAGGATGTGTGAGGTTGATTAAAGTTGAAATATGTATCAAGGAAGAGGTTAGCAGATGATATAAGTATATTTGATAGAGTTGGTCAACAAGTGGTTCTATGTATAGATCATGTACTTCCAACATACATCCATTTTAGATGTTTAATGTTATAGTTTGCGTTCTGTTAATAAATACAATTTTAAACAAATACTTTCTTACTCTTCTACTCATTAGTGCTGGCAACCCAATTTAAATTACCATAGAGGATATACACTCATTTGAGTGTTTTTTGTTTCTACTTTACTAGAGATTAGGGATGAGCCGAACACCCCCGGGTTCGGTTCGCACCAGAACCCGCGAACGGACCTAAAGTCCGTGTAAATTTAAGAACCCTATTAGTTACAATGGACGCGAACGTTCGAAATCAAAAGTGCTAATTTTAAAGGCTAATATGCATGCTATTGTCATAAAAAGTGTTTGGGGACCTGGGTCCTGCCCCAAGGGACATGTATCGATGCAAATTTTTTTTTAAAAACTGCCGTTTTTTCGGGAGCAGTGATTTTAATAATGCTTAAAGTGAAACAATAAAAGTGTAATATTCCTTTAAATTTCGTACCTGGGGGGTGTCTATAGTATGCCTGTGAAGGGGTGCATGTTTCCCGTGCTTAAAACTGTCCCTGCACAAAGTGTCATTTTTGCAGGAAGAAAAGCTATTTAAAATCACTCGCGGCTAATGAATTGTCGGCTCCCGTAACACAGAGAACAGTCACTCATTGAAAGTCATTGATAAAAAAAAAGTCATTGATAAAAATAAAAAAAAAGCGTTGGGGTTCCCCCAAATTCAATTACCAGGCCCTTCAGGTCTGCTATGGATATTAAGGGGAACCCCGGCCAAAAAATAAATAAATGGCGTGGGGGTCCCCCTCAAAATCCATACCAGACCCTTGAGGTCTGGGATTGATTTTAAGGGGAACCCCGGCCAAAAAAAAAATGGCGTGGGGTCCCCCTCAAAATCCATACCAGACCCTTATCCGAGCACGCAACCTGGCAGGCCGCAGGAAAAGAGGGGGGGACGAGAACGGCCCCCCCTCCCTTCTGAACCATACCAGGCCACATGCCCTCAACATTGGGAGGGTGCTTTGGGGTCCCCCCCAAAGCACCTTGTCCCCATGTTGATGAGGACAAGGGCCTCGTCCCCACAACCCTGGCCATTGGCTGTGGGGTCCCCCTCAAAATCCGTACCAGACCCTTATCCGAGCACACAACCTGGCAGGCCGCAGGAAAAGAGGGGGGGCGAGAGCGCCCCCCTCCCTCCTGAACCAATTCCAGGCCACATTAGGGATGAGCCGACGAACACCCCCGGGTTCGGTTCGAACCAGAACCTTCGAACGGACCGAAAGTTTGCGCGAATTTTCGAACCCTATACGTTATAATGGACGCGAACGTTCGAAATCAAAAGTGCTAATTACAACGGCCAATATGCATGTTAATGTCATAAAACAGGTTTGGGGACCCGGGTCCTGCCCCAGGGGACATATATCAATGCAAAAAGAACTTTTAAAAACTAACGTTTTTTCGGGAGCAGTCATTTTAATGATGCATAAAGTGAAAAAAAAAAAGTGAAATTTTCCTTTAAATATGGTACCTGGGGGGTGTCTAAAGTATGCCTGTGAAGTGGCATGTGTTTCCCGTGTTTAGAACTGTCCTTGCACAAAATTACATTTGTAAAGGAAAAAAAGAAGCCATTTAAAACCACTTGCGGCTTTAATGTCATGTCTTGTCCTGGCCGCCATATGGCTGAAAATCCTTGAGAAAAATGGCATGGCTACCCCATCACCCCCCCCCCCCCCCCCCACCCCAGCCCCTTTGGGTCTTGTATGGATATTAAGGGGGACCCCGCACCCAAAATAAAACCCTATACCTACAACCCTATATACTCTGAACAGCAGTATATAGGTGGTGCAAACAAGACACGGACTGTAGGTTTGTTCTTAAGTAGAATCTGAACAGGTACATTATGAAGTGTAGCTCCATCCCAAAAAAATCTATTTTTAAGCTTTTTGGAGAACATAGGGAGGGGTTATCACCCCTGTAACATTTGCTGTCTTTGCACATCTGTTCAGAACATGTCACCTCACTTTCCGTCCCAATGACAAATGTTTTTGGAAAAGTGGGGTTTTAATTGAAACAAGGATTGGTGATAAAGTATCAGTAGAGAGGAGATACCTTTTTCCAAAATTAAATCTAACAGGATAGAATTTCCCTTCCTAGGGGTAGATTTCCTCTCACTTCCTGTTTTCTCTTTCCGTTTGCAAGTAGGAGTCGTTTGTAAGTTGGATGTTTGAAAGTAGGGGCCTGGCGTATATACTCTGCAGAAATTTGCCCTATTAGATGTTGGTGTAGCCACAAGACTGGTGGGCACAGGAATGGGCCCTGCTGTGAGTTAATAGATCAAGATTTGTACTTGCATGCACCTGTTGAACCGGGCAGAAAAATTGGGCCTTTGGTGGTGGTGGTGGTGGTGGTGGTGGACGGTGTTGCCACAAGACTGTAAGCTCTCACAGTTACTCTTGGTGGGCGCAGGAATGGGCCCTGCTGTGAGTTATTAGATCAAGATTTGTAATTGCATGCACCTGTTGAACAGGGCAGAAAAATTGGGCCTTTGGTGGTGGTGGTGGTGGTGGTGGACGGTGTTGCCACAAGACTGTAAGCTCTCACAGTTACTCTTGGTGGGCGCAGGAATGGGCCCTGCTGTGAGTTATTAGATCAAGATTTGTAATTGCAAGCACCTGATGAACAGGGCAGAAAAATTGGGCCTTTGGCGGTGGTGGTGGACGGTGTTGCCACAAGACTGTAGGCCCTCATAGTTACTCTTGGTGGGCGCAGGAATGGGCCCTGCTGTGAACTATTAGATCAAGATTTGTAATTACACGCCCCTGTTAAACAGGGGCTGAAAAATTGTGCCTTAGACGGTTGGTGCTGGTGCCACAACACTGCAACCCCTCACAGATACTGTACTTGGAGCACAGCAGTCTCACGTGTTGCAAAGCATTTTTTAAAAAATTGTAATTACACGCCCCTGTTAAACAGGGGCTGAAAAATTGTGCCTTAGGCACTGGTGCTGGTGCCACAACACTGCAACCCCTCACAGATACTGTACTTGGAGCACAGCAGTCACACGTGTTGCGAAGCATTTTTTTTTAAAAAATTGTAATTACACGCCCCTGTTAAACAGGGGCTGAAAAATTGTGCCTTAGGCACTGGTGCTGGTGCCACAACACTGCAACCCCTCACAGATACTGTACTTGGAGCACAGCAGTCACACGTGTTGCGAAGCATTTTTTTTTTAAAAAATTGTAATTACACGCCCCTGTTAAACAGGGGCTGAAAAATTGTGCCTTAGGCACTGGTGCTGGTGCCACAACACTGCAACCCCTCACAGATACTGTACTTGGAGCACAGCAGTCACACGTGTTGCGAAGCATTTTTTTAAAAAATTGTAATTACACGCCCCTGTTAAACAGGGGCTGAAAAATTGTGCCTTAGGCACTGGTGCTGGTGCCACAACACTGCAACCCCTCACAGATACTGTACTTGGAGCACAGCAGTCACACGTGTTGCGAAGCATTTTTTTTAAAAAAAAATTGTAAGTACACGCCCCTGTTATACAGGGGCTGAAAAATTGTGCCTTAGGCACTGGTGTGGTGGCATGGATCATTGAGGAGGAGGAAGAGGATAGTCAGTGAACATAACAGGACAGTCACTCAGCATCAGCATAGGCAGTCTTGAAGGGATGTGACATTATAAATTATTCCGTTATATCCGCTTCAGGTGCCTGGTAGCTGGTGGTGATCCAAGACTGATTCATTTTGATGAAGGTCAGTCGATCAACCGAGTCGGTGGACAGGCGCACCCTATGATCGGTGACAAATCCTCCAGCAGCACTGAATGTGCGTTCGGAAAGAACGCTGGAGGCAGGACAGGCCAGTAGCTCAATTGCATACTGTGCAAGCTCTGGCCAGTGATCCATCCTCAGGACCCAGTAAGCCAGAGGATTTTCGGTGGGAAAGGTGTCCAAGTCTGACCTTGCCCCAAGGTATTCCTGCACCATGTATATCAGACGCTGGCGATGGTTGCTGGAACCGATCATACCTTGGGGCTGCGGACTAAAAAATTGTCTGAACGCATCGGTCAGACGTCCACCTTCCCCACCGCTCCTTCGGCTACTGACCGAAGCCTCAGCAACTCGTCGCCCAGGACCAGGAGTTTGTAACCTCCCAGTTTCTGGGAACGCGTTGCACAGACCTTTCTGCAAGGCCTCCCTGAGATGTCTCATCCTCTGCTCCCTCTGCGACGGCAAGATAAGGTCCGCAACCTTACCCTTGTACCGTGGATCAAGGAGAGTGGCCAGCCAGTAATGGTCCCTCTCCTTGATCCGAAGAACACGAGGATCCTTCCGCAGGCTTTGCAGGATCAGGGAGGCCATGCAGCGTAGGTTAGCTGAGGCATTCGGTCCGGAGTCTTCTGGGTCACTGAGGATGACATGATCGCCAGCCACCTCCTCCCAGCCACGTACAAGTCCACTGGTTTGTTGAGACTGTACATCATCCCTAAAAGACTGCTGCTGCTGCTGATGCTGCTGCTGCTGCTGATGCTCAGTGCCAGGCTCCTCCTCCATGCTCTCACAATCCTCCTCCTCATCCTCTTCCTGTGTGATGGGTGGGACAGAAGGAACACTGTCCGGATAAAGGGGGCCTTGAGAGGCAAGGAAGTCCTCCTCTTCCTGCCTCTGTTCTGCCTCAAGTGCCCTGTCCATTATCCCACGCAGCGTATGCTCCAACAGGTGGACAAGAGGTACAGTGTCACTGATGCATGCACTGTCACTGCTCACCATCCTCGTGGCCTCCTCAAATGGTGAGAGGACAGTGCATGCATCCCTGATCATGCTCCAGTGACGTGGGGAAAAAAAACCAAGCTCCCCTGACCCTGTCCTGGTGCCGTAGTCGCAAAGGTACTCCCTGATGGCCCTCTGCTGTGTGTGCAGTCGCTGCAGCATGGCCAACGTTGAGTTCCACCTGGTGGGCATGTCACATATTAGGCGGTTCTTGGGCAGGTTCAGCTCCTTTTGCAGCTCAGTCAGCCGAGCACTGGCATTATAAGATCGGCGGAAATGCACACAGACTTTCCTGGCCTGCCTCAGGACATCCTGTAAGCCTGGGAACCTGCCCAAGAACCGCTGCACCACCAGGTTGAGGACGTGAGCCATACAGGGCACATGGGTGAGCTGCCCCTGTCGCAAGGCGGAGAGGAGGTTGGTGCCATTGTCAGAAACGACCATTCCTGGCTTAAGCTGACGTGGCGTCAACCACCTCTCGGCCTGCCCCTGCAGAGCTGCCAGAACCTCTGGCCCAGTGTGGCTCCTGTCCCCCAAACACACCAGCGCAAGCACGGCATGGCATCTTTTTGCCTGCGTACTTGCGTAGCCCCTTGTACGCCTACGGAGCACCGCTGGTTCCGAGGACAGAGCACTGGAGGAAGAAGAAGAGGAGGGGGTGGAGGAGAGAGGTGTGTCACAACCAGTAGCAGTAGTAGCGTTTTGGAGGCGTGGTGGCGGAACAACCTCCAACACTACTGCACCTTGTCCTGCATCCCTCCCAGCTGCCAATAGAGTGACCCAATGGGACGTGAAAGAAAGGTAACGTCCCTGTCCATGCCTGCTGGACCATGAGTCAGCGGTAATATGCACCTTACCGCTGACCGCCCTGTCCAGCGAGGCATGGACATTGCCTTCCACATGCCGGTAGAGAGACGGAATCGCCTTCTGTGAGAAAAAGTGGCGTTTGGGAACCTGCCACTTAGGAACCGCACATTGAACAAACTCACGGAAGGGGGCCGAGTCTACCAACTGAAAAGGCAGCAGTTGAAGTGCTAGCAATTTAGCCAAGCTAGCATTCAACCGCTGGGCATGTGGATGGCTGGGAGTGTACTTCTTTCGACAGTCCAGCAGCTGGGGCAGGGAAATTTGCCTGCTACAATCGGACGTCGGTGTACTGCAAGTACTTGGTTGTGACACACCTAATTCTACACCTTCAGTCCTCTCACAGCAGCTTTCAGAGAGGACTGAAGATGTAGTGGGGATGGAGATCCCAGCTGATGAGGAGCAAGGAGAGGTCCGCTTAGTTCTTTGGTGTGGGTCTTTTATGTGTGCCTGCCAACGAGCTGCATGGCAGGTCGATATATGTCTGGTCATGCTTGTGGTGCCCAAGCGGCTGATGTTTTGGCCACGCGAGATACGCTTGAGACAAATATTGCAAATAGCAGTGGTGCGATCTGATGCACTCGTCTCAAAAAAGGCCCACACCAAAGACTTTTCTGATAACGTGCAGAGGCAGCGCCCTGCACAGGCGGAGCTCTGCGGTGTTGTACAGTTGCTGTGCTGGCCTCTAGCTGGCCTCCAGGGGGCATCCTGCCTCGTTGGACATGTGACGCCGCATCCTCCTCCTCCTCGTCCTCCTCCTCATCCTCTCTCCCTCCAGGCACCCTCGTGGCGTCAGTGACCTCATCATCCCCTCCCTCTTCACCACTAGAGCAAACCTGGCAGTAAGCTGCAGCTGGTGGAACAGTACTGCCAGATTGCTGTCCTTCAGCATCCCCTCTCTCTGCGCGCACACTACTGACTTCCTCAAGCTGGGTATCATCATCCGAGCCTTCGAATCGTTGGGCATCCTCCTGGAGCATGTACCCAACACTGTGCTCAAAGAGTTCGGGGGACTCCTCAGGAGGACATGGTGGGTCTAGGGAAGGGGTGGCTGATGATGCCATTGAGTACGCGTTGGCAGCTGCTCTGCCAGTACCCTGAGCCTGGGTGAGAGAGGATGAGGAGGATGAGGAGGGCTTGGTCATCCATTCTACCAAGCCTTCAGCATGATGCGGCTCCACATGTCCAGCTGCCGTAAACAAAGACGCGCGTGTCCCATGGTCACGTGCTGATGACGATGCACGACCACGTCCACGGCCACGTCCACTAGAAACAGAGCCTGCCTGCCCTGTGTTCTTGGCTCTGTAGTCGGTAGTCCTGTGGGTGCTGCTGAGAAGAAAATATAGGAGCTCTGTGTGATGCCACTAACACACTAGAAGTCCTATAGGTGCTTCTGCAAAGAAAATATAGGAGCTCTGTGTGATGCCACTAACACACTAGAAGTCCTGTGGGTGCTGCTGAGAAGAAAATATAGGAGCTCTGTGTGATGCCACTAACACACTAAAAGTCCTATGGGTGCTTCTGCAAAGAAAATATAGGAGCTCTGTGTGATGCCACTAACACACTAGAAGTCCTGTGGGTGCTGCTGAGAAGAAAATATAGGAGCTCTGTGTGATGCCACTAACACACTAGAAGTCCTATGGGTGCTTCTGCAAAGAAAATATAGGAGCTCTGTGTGATGCCACTAACACACTAGAAGTCCTGTGGGTGCTGCTGAGAAGAAAATATAGGAGCTCTGTGTGATGCCACTAACACACTAAAAGTCCTATGGGTGCTTCTGCAAAGAAAATATAGGAGCTCTGTGTGATGCCACTAACACACTAGAAGTCCTGTGGGTGCTGCTGAGAAGAAAATATAGGAGCTCTGTGTGATGCCACTAACACACTAGAAGTCCTATGGGTGCTTCTGCAAAGAAAATATAGGAGCTCTGTGTGATGCCACTAACACACTAGAAGTCCTGTGGGTGCTGCTGAGAAAGAAAATATAGGAGCTCTGTGTGATGCCACTAACACACTAGAAGTCCTATGGGTGCTTCTGCAAAGAAAATATAGGAGCTCTGTGTGATGCCACTAACACACTAGAAGTCCTGTGGGTGCTGCTGAGAAGAAAATATAGGAGCTCTGTGTGATGCCACTAACACACTAGAAGTCCTATGGGTGCTTCTGCAAAGAAAATATAGGAGCTCTGTGTGATGCCACTAACACACTAGAATTCCTGTGGGTGCTGCTGAGAAGAAAATATAGGAGCTCTGTGTGATGCCACTAACACACTAGAAGTCCTGTGGGTGCTGCTGAGAAGAAAATATAGGAGCTCTGTGTGATGCCACTAACACACTAGAAGTCCTATGGGTGCTTCTGCAAAGAAAATATAGGAGCTCTGTGTGATGCCACTAACACACTAGAAGTCCTGTGGGTGCTGCTGAGAAGAAAATATAGGAGCTCTGTGTGATGCCACTAACACACTAGAAGTCCTATGGGTGCTTCTGCAAAGAAAATATAGGAGCTCTGTGTGATGCCACTAACACACTAGAAGTCCTGTGGGTGCTGCTGAGAAGAAAATATAGGAGCTCTGTGTGATGCCACTAACACACTAGAAGTCTATGGGTGCTTCTGCAAAGAAAATATAGGAGCTCTGTGTGATGCCACTAACACACTAGAAGTCCTGTGGGTGCTGCTGAGAAGAAAATATAGGAGCTCTGTGTGATGCCACTAACACACTAGAAGTCCTATGGGTGCTTCTGCAAAGAAAATATAGGAGTTCTGTGTGATGCCACTAACACACTAGAAGTCCTGTGGGTGCTGCTGAGAAGAAAATATAGGAGCTCTGTGTGATGCCACTAACACACTAGAAGTCCTATGGGTGCTTCTGCAAAGAAAATATAGGAGCTCTGTGTGATGCCACTAACACACTAGAAGTCCTGTGGGTGCTGCTGAGAAGAAAATATAGGAGCTCTGTGTGATGCCACTAACACACTAGAAGTCCTATGGGTGCTTCTGCAAAGAAAATATAGGAGCTCTGTGTGATGCCACTAACACACTAGAAGTCCTGTGGGTGCTTCTGAGAAGAAAATATAGGAGCTCTGTGTGATGCCACTAACACACTAGAAGTCCTATGGGTGCTTCTGCAAAGAAAATATAGGAGCTCTGTGTGATGCCACTAACACACTACAAGTCCTGTGGGTGCTTCTGAGAAGAAAATATAGGAGCTCTGTGTGATGCCACTAACACACTACAAGTCCTATGGGTGCTTCTGCAAAGAAAATATAGGAGCTCTGTGTGATGGGACTAACACACTACAAGTCCTATAGGTGCTTCTGGGAAGAAAATATAGGAGCTCTGTGTGATGGGACTAACACACTACAAGTCCTATGGGTGCTTCTGGGAAGAAAATATAGGAGCTCTGTGTGATGGGACTAACACACTACAAGTCCTATGGGTGCTTCTGGGAAGAAAATATAGGAGCTCTGTGTGATGGCACTAACACACTACAAGTCCTATGGGTGCTTCTGGGAAGAAAATATAGGAACTCTGTGTGATGGCACTAACACACTACAAGTCCTATGGGTGCTTCTGCAAAGAAAATATAGGAACTCTGTGTGATGGGACTAACACACTACAAGTCCTATGGGTGCTTCTGGGAAGAAAATATAGGAGCTCTGTGTGATGGGACTAACACACTACAAGTCCTATAGGTGCTTCTGGGAAGAAAATATAGGAGCTCTGTGTGATGGGACTAACACACTACAAGTCCTATGGGTGCTTCTGGGAAGAAAATATAGGAGCTCTGTGTGATGGGACTAACACACTACAAGTCCTATGGGTGCTTCTGGGAAGAAAATATAGGAACTCTGTGTGATGGCACTAACACACTACAAGTCCTATGGGTGCTTCTGGGAAGAAAATATAGGAACTCTGTGTGATGGCACTAACACACTACAAGTCCTATGGGTGCTTCTGCAAAGAAAATATAGGAACTCTGTGTGATGGGACTAACACACTACAAGTCCTATGGGTGCTTCTGGGAAGAAAATATAGGAGCTCTGTGTGATGGGACTAACACACTACAAGTCCTATGGGTGCTTCTGGGAAGAAAATATAGGAGCTCTGTGTGATGGGACTAACACACTACAAGTCCTATGGGTGCTTCTGGGAAGAAAATATAGGAGCTCTGTGTGATGGGACTAACACACTACAAGTCCTATGGGTGCTTCTGGGAAGAAAATATAGGAGCTCTGTGTGATGGGACTAACACACTACAAGTCCTATGGGTGCTTCTGGGAAGAAAATATAGGAGCTCTGTGTGATGGGACTAACACACTACAAGTCATATGGGTGCTTCTGGGAAGAAAATATAGGAGCTCTGTGTGATGGGACTAACACACTACAAGTCCTATAGGTGCTTCTGGGAAGAAAATATAGGAGCTCTGTGTGATGGGACTAACACACTACAAGTCCTATGGGTGCTTCTGGGAAGAACATATAGCTCTGTGTGATGGGACTAACACACTACAAGTCCTATGGGTGCTTCTGGGTAGAAAATATAGGAGCTCTGTGTGATGGGACTAACACACTACAAGTCCTATGGGTGCTTCTGGGAAGAAAATATAGGAGCTCTGTGTGATGGGACTAACACACTACAAGTCCTATGGGTGCTTCTGGGAAGAAAATATAGGAGCTCTGTGTGATGGGACTAACACACTACAAGTCCTATGGGTGCTTCTGGGAAGAAAATATAGGAGCTCTGTGTGATGGGACTAACACACTACAAGTCCTATGGGTGCTTCTGGGAAGAAAATATAGGAGCTCTGTGTGATGGGACTAACACACTACAAGTCCTATGGGTGCTTCTGGGAAGAAAATATAGGAGCTCTGTGTGATGGGACTAACACACTACAAGTCCTATGGGTGCTTCTGGGTAGAAAATATAGGAACTCTGTGTGATGGCACTAACACACTACAAGTCCTATGGGTGCTTCTGCAAAGAAAATATAGGAACTCTGTGTGATGGGACTAACACACTACAAGTCCTATGGGTGCTTCTGGGAAGAAAATATAGGAGCTCTGTGTGATGGGACTAACACACTACAAGTCCTATAGGTGCTTCTGGGAAGAAAATCTAGGAGCTCTGTGTGATGGGACTAACACACTACAAGTCCTATGGGTGCTTCTGGGAAGAAAATATAGGAGCTCTGTGTGATGGGACTAACACACTACAAGTCCTATGGGTGCTTCTGGGAAGAAAATATAGGAACTCTGTGTGATGGCACTAACACACTACAAGTCCTATGGGTGCTTCTGGGAAGAAAATATAGGAACTCTGTGTGATGGCACTAACACACTACAAGTCCTATGGGTGCTTCTGGAAGAAAATATAGGAACTCTGTGTGATGGGACTAACACACTACAAGTCCTATGGGTGCTTCTGGGAAGAAAATATAGGAGCTCTGTGTGATGGGACTAACACACTACAAGTCCTATGGGTGCTTCTGGGAAGAAAATATAGGAGCTCTGTGTGATGCCACTAACACACTACAAGTCCTATAGGTGCTTCTGGGAAGAAAATATAGGAGCTCTGTGTGATGGGACTAACACACTACAAGTCCTATGGGTGCTTCTGGGAAGAAAATATAGGAGCTCTGTGTGATGGGACTAACACACTACAAGTCCTATGGGTGCTTCTGGGAAGAAAATATAGGAGCTCTGTGTGATGGGACTAACACACTACAAGTCCTATGGGTGCTTCTGGGAAGAAAATATAGGAGCTCTGTGTGATGGGACTAACACACTACAAGTCCTATGGGTGCTTCTGGGAAGAAAATATAGGCGCTCTGTGTGATGGGACTAACACACTACAAGTCATATGGGTGCTTCTGGAAAGAAAATATAGGAGCTCTGTGTGATGGGACTAACACACTACAAGTCCTATAGGTGCTTCTGGGAAGAAAATATAGGAGCTCTGTGTGATGGGACTAACACACTACAAGTCCTATGGGTGCTTCTGGGAAGAAAATATAGCTCTGTGTGATGGGACTAACACACTACAAGTCCTATGGGTGCTTCTGGGAAGAAAATATAGGAGCTCTGTGTGATGGGACTAACACACTACAAGTCCTATGGGTGCTTCTGGGAAGAAAATATAGGAGCTCTGTGTGATGGGACTAACACACTACAAGTCCTATGGGTGCTTCTGGGAAGAAAATATAGGAGCTCTGTGTGATGGGACTAACACACTACAAGTCCTATGGGTGCTTCTGGGAAGAAAATATAGGAGCTCTGTGTGATGGGACTAACACACTACAAGTCCTATGAGTGCTTCTGGGAAGAAAATATAGCTCTGTGTGATGGGACTAACACACTACAAGTCCTATGGGTGCTTCTGGGAAGAAAATATAGGAGCTCTGTGTGATGGGACTAACACACTACAAGTCCTATGGGTGCTTCTGGGAAGAAAATATAGCTCTGTGTGATGGGACTAACACACTACAAGTCCTATAGGTGCTTCTGGGAAGAAAATATAGGAGCTCTGTGTGATGGGACTAACACACTACAAGTCCTATGGGTGCTTCTGGGAAGAAAATATAGCTCTGTGTGGTGGGACTAACACACTACAAGTCCTATAGGTGCTTCTGGGAAGAAAATATAGGAGCTCTGTGTGATGGGACTAACACACTACAAGTCCTATGAGTGCTTCTGGGAAGAAAATATAGCTCTGTGTGATGGGACTAACACACTACAAGTCCTATAGGTGCTTCTGGGAAGAAAATATAGGAGCTCTGTGTGATGGGACTAACACACTACAAGTCCTATGGGTGCTTCTGGGAAGAAAATATAGCTCTGTGTGATGGGACTAACACACTACAAGTCCTATAGGTGCTTCTGGGAAGAAAATATAGGAGCTCTGTGTGATGGGACTAACACACTACAAGTCCTATGGGTGCTTCTGGGAAGAAAATATAGGAGCTTTGTGTGATGGGACTAACACACTACAAGTCCTATGGGTGCTTCTGGGAAGAAAATATAGGAGCTCTGTTTGATGCCACTAACACACTACAAGTCCTATGGGTGCTTCTGGGAAGAAAATATAGGAGCTCTGTTTGCTGCCACTAACACACTACAAGTCCTATGGGTGCTTCTGGGAAGAAAATATAGGAGCTCTGTTTGCTGCCACTAACACACTACAAGTCCTATGGGTGCTTTTGGGGTGCAGTGCTGTACTAACAGCACTGCGGTTGGTACTACTGAAATACTGTACTAACAGTAAGACACGCACCAGACTAACCCCCAGCAGCAGCTAAAAACACACTAACCAGCAGCAGCAATGGACGATCAATGACAGGTAGCAATGGTTTAGCAAATAAATAGCCAATGGTTTAGCAAAGTAGAGCAAATCTTTCTATAGGAATCTAGCAAAGAGTGACACAGAATCAGCCTGATCTCTCCTAAAGCCGGAACTCATGTGACCGGCACGGACGGCGTGGCGGCCTTTTAAATGAGGGGGCGTGTACTAAAGCCCCTGAGCTGTAATTGGCTACAGGCGTCCTGCCTGTAGCCAATTATGGCTCTCCGAGTTTCCGGCGCTGTGATTGGCCAAGCATGCGGGGTCACAGTGCATGCTTGGCCAATCATCAGCCAGCAATGCACTGCGCCGGCCGCAATGCATTGCGGGGCTGCTCGCATCACACGAATGTGATGCGAGCGGCAAAATAGTTCTGGGCTCGCCGAGCGAGCGAACACCCGGTGCTCGATGCGAACATGGGTTCGCATCGAGCACCGGGCCCATCCCTACCTATGATCCCTAGTCCTATGCCTTGAGGAAACCCTGGTCAGTGGAAGGGGTGAAACGTGTAGGTGGAAGGTGACATGCCTGTATGTGACCCCCTGTGTGGAACCTATGGATATCCTTTGGCTTTTGTACTGCTGTTTTTACTATATATGTCCATTAATAAAACTTTTGAGTAGGTACCATATCCTCTGTAGTGTTTCTATTGTCTGTGTATTTTTGGAGGCCCCTCTCTTAATATTTGGGTAATATATAGAAAAAAAGGTTAAGGTCGATGGGGTGATCAGGCCAACATCCCAGATAAATGGAAAAAGAAGGACAACCCCCTAATGAGACTTAAAAGGCCTATAGTACACTAACACATCATAATAGGGTATACATTACAAAAAACGAAGTATTTAAAAGTCTCAAGAACAAATTTTATTAACAAACTCAAACTCATTACTGTTTAATTTTATACTATCATCTTTTACATTTTTATATTTTAAATGGCTGCTTAATTTATCTTTTATATATCTATTTTGTATTTATATATATATATATATATATATATACATATCAATAGTCTGATTGGGTTTGGAACTGTGTGGACGCACCCGGCGCTGAGTAGTGTATAATAGGCTTTTTAAAAAATACACTCTTTTTGTTTATTTATTGTATCGTAAAGTAGGATGGGCATTTGAAAAAAAAATCAAAATGGTTTTCTTTGTAAACCGATTCCCCGCTAAACTGTATTTGTATAGGTGCATTTTCTGCCCTGTGTAACATTATTGTGTTCAGCTGTTATGTATTAGTAACACTGGATCACAGCTGAGAATATCACATAACCACCTATTTGATAGAGCAGCTTATCAGCTATCAGAATTGTCAATATGTAATATTGTAAGAGCTCCACAAATTGTTTTATAGCAGGCAGTGAGGGATCTGCACATAAGACAGCTAAAGCTTAGATGCACACAATAAATGGAGTTGTATTACAGATTCAAAATGTTGTTGTTCTGAGCAAATCTCATTTAGAGCCTCGTACATAGCCCCATTAAGAGCTACAGCAAGACAGAGTCTGATGTTATTCATCACTAACAAACTACATGAAGCCGGTTTGAATTGATGGATGTGACAGGCCCTTAGGTGGACATACCTGTTTTTCTACTAATCAAGGCAATCTCTGGAGAGAGTTGTAGCTCAGCTCAGTGTAGTGCTCTGACGCCATACATTAGCGATTTATTGGAAGTGGCAATTATCTGATATGGATTGTGGTAACAAATCAGGTCAAAAGGCTAAAATAGAGGCTCTCTTGTGATTGTGCTGCTGCCCTTTTAGAGATACATTTACATTAAAATATTCTTTATAGGGCTTGTAACCCACAATTTTTTTTAGTCTGCTTTACATTGTGTTTCTTTGTTTTTTAACAATAATTGACTGCTTGGCACTATGCGGTTTCCTTTAAGGCAATTCCCAGAATATCTGGGCGTTTATATTTCTGAAGATACCTGAAAACTGTTTGAGCTCAACTTCCTTCCTGGCAAAAACACAGTGGGCTTTCTAAAAACTGGGCATCCCCTACCAACTGAATCCCTGCGGGCCAATGTGGTCATGATACCGAAACCTGATGCGGACCTGCACACCTGGTCTAATTACCACCCTATATCCCTCCTGAACATCGACGTAAAAGTTCTATCCAAACTATTTACCACTAGGCTCAATTCATTTCTAGGACAACTGAGACACAAAGACCAGGTGGGGTTTGTTCCTTTGTGGGGTGTGGGGAACAATATACGCCAAGCTATACAGCTAATCCACCTTGCCAAATTCCAATCCATTCTGGCCATGCTACTGTTGCATGACGTCCATAAGGCCTTTGAAACTATCTCCTGGGGTACATGTTCTTCACTCTCCGCCAATGGGGCTTTAGCGAGGCCTTCCTATCCTGGGTGTCTGGTCTCTACACTTAACCTTCTGCAGTTCTGAAATATGCTGGTTTATCCTCTGGCCCATTTTTGGTTTGGTAACGTGCACAGTAGGGGTGTCCCCTATTACCAATACTGTTTATCCTAGCCATGGAACCTCTGGTTGTGTGGCTCAGCACCCAGATATCCAAGGTCTAGACCTTGCTGGGGAACACCACAAACAAATGCTGTTCGATGATTAAATCTTGCTATTCCTTTCCTCACCCCACATACATTACCAAACCTATTTACAGTTTTATTTTGGAGCCATTTCGTATTTACGCATTAACGAGTCTAAATCCAAAGCTCTCGAAATCTCACTGACCTTACTGACCCCAGGCCAACTCGGTGGGATCCATCAAAATGACACCTTTTCATGGCCAACTTCCTTGCTCTATCTTGGTGTCGACTAGTGTTGAGCCCAATGTTCGAGTCGAAAGTAAGTTCGACTCGAACATCGGGTGTTAGTCGAACAGCGAACATTATGCGGAGTTCGCAGCAAATTCGACCCCGTTAAAGTCTATGGGACACTAACATGAAAAACCAAAAGTGCTAATTTTAAAGGCTTATATGCAAGCTATTGCCATAAAAAGTGTTTGGGGACCCGGGTCCTGCCCCAGGGGACATGTATCAATGCAAAAAAAGTTTGAAAAACTGCATTTTTTTGGGGAGCAATGATTTTAATAATGCTTAAAGTGAAACAATAAAAATGATATATTCCTTTAACCACTTCCCACCCGGCCACTGCATATAAACGGCTGGGTGGGAGGTGTCTACTTCTGACTGGACGTTCCGGAACGTCCTTCAGAAGTAGCGCACAGTCCCACACACGCCGCATCTCAGCGCGGCAGGTAGGCAATGTAATTTGCCCTCCTGATCCGTACGATGGCTTTGTCTAATCAGGAGGGCCATGTGATTGGCCCTCCTGATCACATGATGACTGTGTCCAATCACAGTCGTCATGCAATGTAAATAGAGAGCAACAACAACTGGCACATCTGTCCGCCATCATCAGGCACATCTGCCCGCCATCATCCGGCACATCTGCCCGCCATTATCCGACACATCTGCCGGCCATCATCAGGCTCAGCTGCCTGCCATCATCAGGCTCAGCTGCCTGCCATCATCAGGCACATCTGCCCGCCATCATCCGGCACATCTGCCCACCATCATCCGGCACATCTGCCCGCCATCATCCGACACATCTGCCCGCCATCATCAGGCACATCTGCCCGCCATCATCAGGCACATCTGCCCGCCACCATCAGGCACATCTGACACCCGAACCATCAAGCACATCTGACGCCTGCCATCAGGCACATCTGACGCCCGCCATCAGGCACATTTGCCGCCTGCCATCAGGCACATTTGCCGCCCGCTATCTGACATCTGCCGCCTGCCATCTGACATCTGCTGCCCGCCATCTGACACATCTGCCCGCCATCTGACACATCTGCCCTTCAACATGACTAAAAGATCATACAGCGCAGAGGAGGCTTTCCAGATACTCCAGAGTATGTCGGACGAGAGTAGCGGGGAACTCTCTCCGCCAGACTCGGATAGCGACTATGAGCCAGTGGAAAGCAGTGGCTCCGAGATGGAAACCGAGGAAGATAGAATCCTAACAAGGAGAAGCGGGAGAAATGAGCAGGCGCAGACATCCACCAGTAGCGCAGCACTCCAGGATGATATGCAGGCATCCACCAGCAGCGCAACACTCCGGGATAGGCAGGCATCCACCAGCAGTTCTGCAACTGTCCTAGAAGATAGGCCAGATGCTAGCAATGGAGCATCCCATCAACAAGGCAGTGCCCATACTAGCCTTCCAGATGTTCTACTGTATCCAACATGGCTGCCCGATACGTCAGTAGAACCTGTAATTCCCCTTTTTACAGCCCAGCCAGGCCCTCAGATACAGACGGAAAATGTAACCCCACTTTATTATTTTCACTTATTTTTTACCAATGATCTCCTAACCTACATTATGGAGCAATGTAATCTATACGCCAGCCAACATATAGCCAACAATCCAAGTTCTTCATATGCCTGTCCTTTTGTTTGAAAACCCCTCACTGTGGAAGAATTAAAAACTTTCCTTGGCCTAACCCTCAACATGGGGCTGACAAAAAAATGAAGTCCATTCCTACTGGTCTACCCAATCTATCCACCACATGCCGGTATATTCGTCAATGATGCCCAGAACCCGTTATGAAATGATTATGAGAATTTTACATTTCAATAACAATGTCCAATGCCTCCCTCGAAATCATCCCAGTTACGATAAATTATTCAAAATTCGGCCCCTAATCAATTTTTTTTGCACCAGCTTCAAGCAGATGTTTACCCCTGATATAAATATTTGTGTAGATGAATCCCTATTACACTTCACTGGAAGACTTGGAATACAGCAATACAGCCCCAGTAAAAGAGCCAGACGTGGGGTAAAATTTTATAAGGCGCGTGACAGGGCCACGGGTTACACATATGACTTTATAATTTATGAGGGAAAAGACAGAAAGCTAAACCCCCCTGGATGCCCTACCTACATGGGAACAAGTAGCAAAATTGTCTGGCAGCTGATCCAACCATTGCTTGGGAAAGGTTACCACCTATATGTAGACAATTTCTACACAAGTCTCCCACTTTTCCGCCATCTGTACCTAAAGCAGACTGTGGCCTGTGGGACAGCGCGGACCAACCGCAAAGGCTTCCCACAGACATTGGTCGCCAAGAAATTAAAACAGGGTGAAATGGCCAGTATGCGGACTGAAGAGGTACTAGAGCTGAAGTGGAGAGATAAAAAAAGAGATGTCTACATCCTTTCCACAATACACAATGACACCTTGGTGGAACTGCAGAGAAGAAAAGGCCCCATCCAGAAGCCAAAATGTATCCATGAGTATAACCTATACATGGGGGGGGGGGGGTGGATATGAACGACCAGATGATGCAGCCCTATTGGCCACCAGGAGATCACTGTTTTGGTACAAGAAAGTCGCCATTTATTTGATGCAACTAGCCATGTTCAATTCATATATTTTTTTTTCTAAGTGCACCCAAAGTTCCCTGACCTAGCTAAAATTCCAAGAAGACGTCATCACAGCCCTCGTCTATACCCATGGCCAACCCACTCAACTAATTTGCTCTGATGCAGTAGCCAGACTCCATGAAAGGCACTTTCCTGAAATTCTCCCTCCTACCCAAACAGGTCGCAAACCCCCAAAAAAATTTTGTGTGTGTGCAAGTAGAGGAAATCGCCGTGACAACCGAAACTACTGTCCCGACTGTCCCTCCCAGCCAGGCCTCTGTATTGGGACATGCTATTGAAGCTATTATACTTCACTACACTATTAGTAAAGTGAAGATGATTTTTTTCCAGTTTCCACTTTCTGCCATTTCTGTGAATGACCCGGACTGTTAACGACTATGCCTCTGCCAAACATCTTTCAGCCTTCAACGTGAATTGACCTCGGCCTGTTAAATGACCATGCTTTTTGCCTGCCTCCTGAACTGATCATTTGCCCTGCCACTGTACAGCACAGGGGTCTCACATGTGAGGGGCTCCATAAAAGGTTTTCCGAGTGGAGAAAACATTTTTCTCCAGGTTTTTTGTTTTCTCGGATTAGGGTCTGGAGACTCGGAGGCTTCGTAGAGATTTGGGTGGGAAGAAGCCTCTACCCCTGTCCTCAGGTCTTACCTGACCAAGGCCTAATGTACAAAGTGCCACCTGCTGCCATCTGAACTGGTCATGCCTCTGCCTGCCACCTGAACTGGCCATGCCTTTGCCTGTCACCTGAACTGGCCATGCCTATGCCTGTTACCTGAACTGGCCATGCCTATGCCTGTTACCTGAACTGCCTGCTAAACCTTGGACTGTACTGAACCATGTTCATACTTTTCCATATCTGTCTGCTGCCTGGACAATTCCTGGACATTTCCTTTGGCTGTCTAGACAAATGCTTTGACTGCTCTGGAAAGGTATTCCTGCCTGCTAAAACCACAGGTGAGCCTTTTTTTTACCCTTTGCTCAGCAGAATGTATTTTGGGGTGTAATTATTGGTGTGTACATGCTATGTGTTAGTAGCCTGAAGGTGCTACTTGCATGTTGGGCCTCTGTATGTGGCCAGGTAGTAGAAAAGTCTCACACATGGGGTATCGCCATACTCAGGAAGAGTAGCAGAATATATTTTGGAGTGTCATTTTGGCTATGTACATGCTATGTGTTAGAAAGATCTTCTAAATTGACTAACTTTGTGAGAAAAAAATAGGTTTTAATTTTCTTTCCCATTTTTCAAAAACTTGTGGAAAGAAATTACATGTTCAAAAGACTCATTATGCCTCATATAATATACATTGGGGTGTTTTCTTTCCAAAATGGGGTCACTTTGTGGGTAATTCCATTGTCCTGGTGCTTCAGGGCCTTCAAAAATGTGATAGGTACTCAGGAAATGAAATGCGTCATTTATGCCTTTAGAACACCTGATGGTGCTACATGGATGTTGGGCCTCTGTATGTGGCCAGGCTGTGGAAAAGTCTGACACATGGGGTATCGCCATACTCAGGACGAGTAGCAGAATGCATTTTGGGGTGTAATTTGGGCTATGTACATGCTATGTGTTAGAAAGATATTCTAAATTGACAACTTTGTGAGAAAAAAATAGGTTTTCATTTTCTTTCCACATTTTCCAAAAACCTGTGGAAAGAAATGACATGTTCAAAATACTCATTATGCCTCATAGAATATACATTGGGGTGTTTTCTTTCCAAAATGGGGTCACTTTGTGGGTAATTCCATTGTCCTGGTTAGGGATGAGCCGAACACCCCCGGGTTCGGTTCGCACCAGAACCTGCGAATGGACCGAAAGTTCGCACGAACATTAGAACCCTATTAGTTACAATGGACGCGAACGTTCGAAATCTAAAGTGCTAATTATAACGGCCAATATGCATGTTATTGTCATAAAAAAGGTTTGGGGACACGGGTCCTGCCCCAGGAGACATGTAGCAATGCAAAAAGAAGTTTTAAAAACTGACGTTTTTTCTGGAGCAGTCATTTTAATGATGCATAAAGTGAAAAAAAAATATGAAATATTCCTTTAAATATGGTACCTGGGGGTGTCTAAAGTATGCCTGTGAAGTGGCATGTGTTTCCTGTGTTTAGAACTGTCCCTGCACAAAAGGACATTTGTAAAGGAAAAAAAGAAGCCTTTTAAAACTGCTTGCGGCTTTAATGTCATGTCTTGCCCTGGCAATATGGATGAAAATCTTTGAGAAAAATGGCATGGCTACCCAATCACCCCCCCCCCCCTACCCCAGCCCATTACCAGCCCCTTTGGGTCTTGTATGGATATTAACCACTTCAGCCCCGGACCAATTTGCAGCCAAAGGACCAGGCCCCTTTTTGCGATTCGGCACTGCGTCGCTTTAACTGACAATTGCGCGGTCGTGCGACGTGGCTCCCAAACAAAATTGCCGTCCTTTTTTTCCCACAAATAGAGCTTTCTTTTGGTGGTATTTGATCTCCCCTGCGTTTTTTTTTTTTGCGCTATAAACAAAAATAGAGCGACAATTTAAAAAAAAAATGCAATATTTATTACTTTTTGCTATAATAAATATCCCCAAAAATATATATAAAAAAATCATTTTTTTTCCTCAGTTTAGGCCGATACGTATTCTTCTACATATTTTTGGTAAAAAAAAATCGCAATTAGCAATTATTGATTAGTTTGCGCAAAAGTTATAGCGTTTACAAAATAGGGGATAGTTTTATAGCATTTTTATTTAATATTTTTTTTTTTTTACTAGTAATGGCGGCGATCAGCGATTTTTATTGTGACTGCGACATTATGGCGGACACATCGGACATTTTTGACACATTTTTGGGACCATTGTCATTTATACAGAAATCAGTGCTATTTAAATGCACTGATTTCTATGTAAATGACAGTGGCAGTGAAGGAGTTAACCACTAGGGGGCGGGGAGGAGTTAGTGTGACGTGTTCTGTTTTTTTTTACAGTAGGGGGCGGGGCTGACGTCTGACGTCACTGATCGGCTGTTCCCGATGACAGGGACAGCAGATCAGTGACAGGCAGTGTAGGAAGCGCGGGGAGAGGTTTGTTTACACAGACCTCTCCCCGTTCTTCAGCTCTGTGACCGGATCGCGGGACACCAGCGGCGATCGGGTCCGCTGGTCCCACGGCCGTGGTCACGGAGCTCCTGACCGGGTCGCAAGCACGCCAATTAAAGGGCACGTATATATACGTGCTTTTGCCTAGCCATACCATTCTGCCGACGTATATTTACATGCGGCGGTCGGGAAGCGGTTAAGGGGAACCCTGCACCCAAAATAAAACCCTATACCTACAACCCTATATACTCTGAACAGCAGTATACAGGCGGTGCAAACAAGACAGGGACTGTAGGTTTGTTCTTAAGTAGAATCTGTTTGTAATTTTGAACAGGTACATTTTTAAGTGTAGCTCGATCCAAAAAAATCTATTTTTACGCTTTTTGGAGAACATAGGGAGGGGTTATCACCCCTGTAACATTTGTTTTGCTGTCTGTGCACCTGTTCAGAACATGTCACCTCACTTTCCGTCCCAATGACAAATGTTTTTGGAAAAAGTGGGGTTTTTATTGAAACAAGGATTGGTGATAAAGCATCAGTAGAGAGGAGATACCTTTTTCTCAAATTAAATCTAACAGGATAGAATTTTCCTTTCGAGGGGTAGATTTCCTCTCACTTCCTGTTTTCTCCTTCCGTTTGCAAGTAGGAGTCGTTTCTAAGTTGGATGTTTGAAAGTAGGGGCCTGCCATATATACTCTGCAGAAATTTGCCCCATTAGATGTTGGTGTTCCCACAACACTGTAAGCCCTCACAGCTACTCTTGGTGGGCGCTGGAACGCCCTGCTGTAAACTATTATATCAGGAATTGTAATTACATGCCATTGTTGAACAGTGTTAGGAAAAATTGGGCCTTTGGTGGTGGTGGTGGTGCTGTTGCTACAACACTGTAAGCCCTCACTGTTACACTTGGTGGGCACAGGAATGGGCCCTGCTGTGAATTATTAGATCAAGAATTGTAATTGCATGCCCCTGCAGAAAAATTGGGCCTTTGGTGGTGGTGGTGGTGGACAGTGTTGCCACAACACTGTAAGCCTCACAGTTACTAACTCCTGCAGATGGCTGGATTAGATGAAACCAGGGCAGAAGGGCAGATACAGGTTCAGGTTGTATACTGTGCTGTGCTGCACTCACACAACACAATTACTAACTCCTGCAGATGGCTGGATTAGATGACAACAGGGCAGAAGGGCAGATACAGGTGCAGGTTGTATACTGTGCTGTGCTGCACTCACACAACACAATTACTAACTCCTGCAGATGGCTGGATTAGATGACAACAGGGCAGAAGGGCAGATACAGGTTCAAGTTGTATAATTTGCTGTGCTGCACTCACACAACACAATTACTAACTCCTGCAGATGGCTGGATTAGATGACAACAGGGCAGAAGGGCAGATACAGGTTCAGGTTGTATACTGTGCTGCACTCACACAACACAATTACTACCCCCTGCAGATGGCTGGATTAGATGACAACAGGGCAGAAGGGCAGATACAGGTTCAGGTTGTATACTGTGCTGTGCTGCACTCACACAACACAATTACTAACTCCTGCAGATGGCTGGATTAGATGACAACAGGGCAGAAGGGCAGATACAGGTTCAGGTTGTATACTGTGCTGTGCTGCACTCACACAACACAATTACTAACTCCTGCAGATGGCTGTATTGGTAGAGAACAGCACTTTCCCCCCCAGGCAAATGCCTGAGAAGAACACACTATCCCTGCCTATTATTCCTCTTTCCCTACACTATCCCCACACGCAAATGCCTGAGAAGAACACACTATCCCTGTCTATTATTCCTCTTTCCCTACACTTTCCCCACACGCAAATGCCTGAGAAGAACACACTATCCCTGCCTATTTTTCCTCTTTCCCTACACTTTCCCCACTCAGGAATGATTGAAAATAGTTTAGACTGTCCCTGCCTATCAATCCTCTATCCCTCAACGCCGAAACACACTACACAAGGCCGCCGGCGCAGCGGCCTTATATAGTGTGGGGCGTGTATTAAACCCGGAGAGCTATAATTGGCCACAGGCATCCTGCTTGTGGCCAATAATTGCTCTCTTCGCTTCTGGCTCTATGATTGGCCAAGCATGCGGGGTCACAGTGCATGCTTGGCCAATCATCAGCCAGCAATGCACTGCGACTGGCGACTGGCGCAGTGCATTGAGGACCGTTCGCATCACACAAATTTGATGCGAACGGCCCTCAGAGTTCTGAACTCGACAAGCGGACGAACAGCCGATGTTCGATTCGAACATGGGTTCGAATCGAATACCGGGCCCATCCCTAGTCCTGGTGCTTCAGGGCCTTCAAAAATGTGATAGGTACTCAAGAAATGTCCGATCCTGTCTGACAAAATCAGATGAATTGGGATCTGTTCCCCATGCACCTGGCTGATCAGATCTGATGGCAGTTGGGTGTTAACGGACAGGCGGTCTGTTTACATCTGACGGCAGAGAAGAGCGTGCTGTGTCTGCATCCGCTCTGCATGAGCAGAGCAGACACAGATCAGCCATCTGCCTGGTCAGCGAGGATCAGTGGACAGATTCCCCCCTGAGCAGGCAAACTCCAACTGAGCCTGCCCCATGTGGAAGGGGCCCCCTTAATCGTCCATCTGAAACAAATTCCAGGAGTGAAAATGTATACTCCTCTTCAAATAGTATAGTGTTCTAGTCCTCATCCACAAGATCTTTCCAGAAATATTCCCACTTTGTTGGATATGCAACCAAATTCCCAGAAACCTCCTTCATAAATTCAGAGATTGTGTCCTGTTAAAGAAATTGAATATAGGTCACCATTTATAGAATAACGAACATTAAACTAGAAAAAAACCGACTGCATACCTCCTCCACCTGAATCATTTATCCAAAAAGCCTTACAAAGGACCTTTTATAAACCAGCTACCAAATCATGCATCCCCCACCTATATAAACAAACAACCCCACCCTCTCTGAACCTATGGTTAGGAAACATTTATAAAACTTTGCCAATATAAGATCTTACCGCTTCCTTGTGTACTCAACACCAGAAATTCCACTACATGGTAGTACAGAATTTAAACCTGCTCTTTAAATGTATAATTTAAAAAAATTTGAGTGCCACATCAAAAATTGTTCTTGATAACTGACTCCAGACTACAATGACTGGACCTGACATATGTTGGAGGGGCACAAAATATCCACTTTTGTCACAGTTTTTACATTTCTTTATCAGAATGCAGTTTGGACATTATTGCTATAATTCACAATAAATTAACTGATTTTTTTTCGCTGCAAAAATAAAGCAGAACTTTAGGCAGATTGCTAAATTTGCAGTTGAAATAAATGTAACATATTGTTTGACCTGCCAAGACAGGAATAATTCTGTTTAACCAATCTCATGATCAATAACATCTTCCATGCCATATAGATAGAGCAGTGGTCTCCAAACTTGCAGCCCGGAGGCCAGATGTGGACCTTTGCTTGCCTTTAGCTGACCCTTGGGGCATAATTTCTCCCACTGATATCAACAATGGGTAAACAATATCTCCCACTAAAACCAATGATGGGGGTGGTTTACTCCCTCCCGCAATGAGGCATTTTCTACTCCCAATGGCCACAGTCTGACCCCCAAAAGCCTGAAGGACAGTAAACCAGCACTTTGTTTAGAAAGTTTGGAAAACCCTGAGATACAGGAAGACACCACTATTCAGATTATGCATTTTAGAAAACGCCTTTGTATTGGCTTGTTTGTCATATTATGACTTTGAACCATTACAGGCTGAAAGGGTTCCATGTAAAATATGAGAAAAAAACAAACAATATTTCTGGTGTGCCAAATTTCTAAGTTAGAAATGTGTTAGAGATCTAGAAGGGTGGAGTCTTCCTGTTAGGGGACATACTCATAAAAAGTGGGAGAAAACAAGATATTTATGTCCAAGAAGTAGAATATCACTAAAGAGCATTTTGTTCTGATGGGCAGTTTATAGTCATAGACAAAAAAAAGTGAGAGCCTAAGAAGATATTGCCAGCATCCCGGTTGGATATAGAAAGGGAAAGACTCACCCCTACATGTATTGGAACTTTAAAGACAATATGAAACAAAGCTGTGTTATTTAAAAATAAAACAAAAATAGTCTTTGCGCTAAAAATGTGCAATCCAAAGTGATAACACACTGACCATGGAATCTCTTAGTAAAAATGCTTAATGTGAAGCAATCTGGCAAGCACCATACTCCTTTTTTTTAATTAACCACTTGCTTACTGGGCACTTAAACACCCTTCCTGCCCAGACCAATTTTCAGCTTTCAGTGCTCTCACACTTTGAATGACAATTACTCAGTCATGCAATACTGTACCCAAATTAATTTTTTTCCTTTTTTTCCCACAAATAGAGCTTTCTTTTGGTGGTGTTTGATCATCTCTGGGTTTTTTATTTTTTGCGCTATTAATGAAAAAAGACCGAAAATTTTGAAAAAAAAAGCATTTTTCTTTGTTTCTGTGATAAAATTTAGCAAATTATTAATTTTTCTTCATAAATTTTGGCCACAATTTATACTGCTACATATCTTTGGTAAAAATAACCCAAATTAGTGGATATTATTTGGTCTTTGTGAAAGTTACAGACTCTACAAACTGTGGTGCGAATCATCCAAAATTGATCACTAGGGATGAGCCGAACACCCCTGGGTTCGGTTCGCACCAGAACCCACGAACGGATCTAAAGTCCGTGCGAACATAAGAACCCTATTAGTTACAATGGATGCGAACGTTCAAAATCAAAAGTGCTAATTTTAAAGGCTAATATGCATGTTATTGTCATAAAAAGTGTTTGGGGACCCGGGTCCTGCCCCAGGGGACATGTATCAATGCAAACATTTTTTTTGAAAACGGCCGTTTTTTTCAGGAGCAGTGATTTTAATAATGCTTAAAGTGAAACAATAAAAGTGTAATATTCCTTTAAATTTCGTACCTGGGGGGTGTCTATAGTATGCCTGTGAAGGAGCGCATGTTTCCTGTGCTTAGAACTGTCTCTGCGCAAAGTGTCATTTTTGCAGGAAAAAAAGCTATTTAAAATCACTCGCGGCTAATGAATTGATGGCTCCGGTAACACAGAGAACAGTCATTCATTGAAAGCCATTCATAAAAAAAAAGTCATTGATAAAAAAATAAAAAAATAAAAATAAAAAAGCGTGGGGGTCCCCCCAAATTCAATAACCAGGCCCTTCAGGTCTGCTATGGATATTAAGGGGGACCCCAGCCAAAAA